>KN508916.1:0-12751 GCA_000787155.1 Scartelaos histophorus
AATAATAATAATAATAATAATGTGGAGAAAGACCAAAGTGGTTTACCACAGTTGATTGTTCTTGGTCACCCTGACAGATGCGCACACAGACTGATGAGTCTCGGCCACAGCTCAGACAGTGCTAAGCTCATGGAGCTACTCACAGCCAGTGTCTAACAGCTTCAGACAGGCGTGGGAGCATGGATGTATCAGAGAGGATCTGCCCTCGGAGCTGCCAGGTCAGGCAGGACAAACAGGGCTCAGGCCAGGAAACGGCCTCTGCCTCGGGGCCTGGCCTCCTGATAATCCCCTCTCACTGCCCCCATACCAAAAGCACTACTTCTGCACACCTCTGTCAGATACTCCACAACAAGGCCTCATCACACAGTGCAAACCTGTAGACCAAGTGCTCTGCAAAGATACAGATAGGTTACATGTTATATTTTTATGTAAAGTGACTCAGTTTAAAGACAGAACTGCTAATAGAAGTATCATCACATTTTAGATGAAGATGATGACATCTACTTTGATAGACAAAAAAATTGGAAACATACATGTTTTAATTCAATTAGTGTGATAGCATACATTGTTGATAAAAGTTAACTGTGCAGATGAAGTTGCTGAGCGATCACCTCAGACATTTATTTATTCACAAAAGTGGCTCTAGGGCCGAGAAAGAGGGGGCATGAGAAAGAGAGGGGGATAAAAAGAGTGTGATCCAGAGATATAGGGAGACACACAGGAGAGAGAGGGGACCTTTTCTTGCCCAAGCTCATCAAGTACGGGCCAGGGCTCCTGAAAACGCAGGGATTACAGGGTTCCACCACTGTACGGGATGGGGCCGCCTCTGCTTCGTCCTGCACTGCACGCTACACTGCTCCACTAAAGCAGTGCACATGGTTCTCACACACACAGAGACTCACTCATGCCTGGTGGATACTGGACTTTCACATCAGTGTCAGAACAGTGTCAGAACAATCTGCATATCTACAGGTAATGAGTGAGTAATTAAAAACAAAATAAAAACTATATCCCTTCTCTTGGTACACTGTGCTGACATATTTACAATTTTAGTATAGACTAGTATAGACTATAGGACTATAGAGATCTATCCCCAAGACACCTTTTTGCCTTCAGCAACAGGACCCAGGATTTTATCCACAACAGCGAGCATCAGGTCAGGTTTACATCCCACTAATAAGTATGTTTGTAAATCTTTTGGATGTTTAGTGACAACTGATGGCACTGATAATGCACTGCCAAACACACAGAAATGTGTAAGCGCACTCATGTTGGGGGATTCAAAAATGTCTTGGCGGCTAAGGAACCATGTGAGTGTTTTGCATTTCATCTTTTTTAGCAGTTTATAGACTATTTGTTTAATTCTATTTCATTATACACTTTTTATACACTTGACTTTTTCTGTCACAGACACAAAGAGGAAATGAAGAGCATAACAGAATAACTGAAATGTTTAGGTTATTTTTAGCACTGCAGGCTATTTTGTTTGTTACTACTTTTGAACATTTGTACAATGCCTTAAGTACATGCTCTAATAATACTATGTTTTTGTTGTAAATTGTAAATTTGTTGTAAAGTGTGTGACATTCTTGGACAACTGGACAACCAGCTGCCGATCAGTGATGACTAAAGGTTTACAACAAACGGGTAGGTGATGTGTGTAGGACAACACACACACACACACACACACACACACACACACACACACACACACACACACACACACACACACACACACACACTGTCCTACATGTAGGACACAGGAGGTATCAGTGAGGTCATAGTTACAAAGATGAATCTTTTTACAGACGTCATAGTTTCGGAGAAAGGCCGAAACAAGGAGCTGCTTTGAGACACTATGAAGTGTCTTTCAGCGTGCACTTCTCAGCCTTTCACCTCCTCCACATCAGCTCAATTGTGTTTTTTTCCCCACACTAATAGAGAAAAATCCTTGTAGCAAAATGACAAAATTGACAAAACATTAATGAGGAATACAATATGAATTATGTAGCATAGCCTAAATTTCTCCTTGGATTCCAACAACTATTTAATGACTAAAAGATATTGCTAAGTGAGGAGAGATTGACAGGTGGCACACATTATTATTATTATTAATTAAAGATTGATATTATTTTGATAATATTGACATGATATGGCGTGCTTTTACATAAAAATAGACCTTACAAGGCAAAGTCTATCTTCCCATCATGATCCTCCTATTTACATCCACACCCACTAACGCTTTTGTCAAAACAGGTGGGATAAGCACATAAAGACTTGTGCAAACAGCTAAAAAGAAACCTTAAGGAGCCCATATAACTCTATCAAAAGCCAGACAAGCCAGAAAATTCCGCTGGAGGTTTATTTATTTATTTATTTTTTTATTTTTTTAACATCTCTTTAAATGCTACATTGTAGTGTACCTGCTGTTTCTTTAACACTAAATTAATAAATGGTGTATTCATGGCACTTAACACAAATGTAAAATGAATGCACTTTGTATTAAATTAATGAATTGTGTTTGCGTGTAAATATTTATCATTGTCTTAATTAATCACAACAGTAGCATTGAGGCGGAACCATACATCGGGGAATTGTTTCTATCGACATTTTAAAAACGCCGAACAGGCGGTTTTCTCAAACAAAGATGGCGTCCCGGAGAACAACAGCAGGACCCAGAGGTCTGAAAAGCTCCTCTGCAGAAACTAAAAGGTGACGCCAGCCGCAATGTCTACTTCACTTGGCTTCATTTTATGATTTTGTTGTGGCGTGTGTGTTGGGACTGGTCTCACCTTATCGCGCTACACTGCATAATTATATATTTATGTAACGTTAAGTTAGAGACATACATCGTTAATGTGAAAAATGTTGCATTAAAGTGTGTTTAAATTTTCATTTTTTTCCAGTTCTAAGGGCGGAAATGTCACCAGTAAGGCTAACAACAGTGGCAATGAAAAGAAAAGTGTTAAACGTAAGTATGTAATATAATTTGTTGTTATGCTACACTGTCTGTCAAAAATATTTAAGTGTCTACTAAAACCCAGTAATATTAAGTGACATTATAACACTGTATATTTTTCAGTAAGTGGGACAATTGTGAAATCACGTTATCTTCAGTCTGCTGAGAAAACAGCTCTTTCAAAGGTTGGCCTGTTAGTCCAGCCGTCTACATCAAATAGTTGTTATGCAAATCATGGAAATAACCAGACCCAGAAATATATTTTACTACATTATTTTGGTTGGGTTTATTTACAAACGTACATTTTCATTTGCAGAGCAATTCATCAAACACTGAGTCTATGCCCCCTCCTCAAAGACCTGCTTCACCCAGACCAAAAGTGGGCACACCCCCAAGACGATCAGTTGTTCCCCAGGCTCTCGCAACCTGTGAGTCCCTCATCATAAGTTATAATGATGTTTTTTATTTTTACTTAAATGTTTTTAATGTATTTACTTCACACTTTGCAGCAATCATGACAAAAGAAAATGAACCTTCCATTCTTGAAAAGTATGTGATGCAGTCAACTTTCTCAGATGGCCATTGCTTATGTCCAGATTTTGATATTTCAGTAATTAAAGGTATATAATGTTTCTTGCATTGAGATATGTTGCACTATTTTATGACACATTTTAATCTACATTTGTATAGAAAGAAATGCTTCAGAGAATTTCACAGAACCTAAGCGAAACTCCATTCCAGAGAATGATAAAAGGATAATAGAGATGCAGACATTGTTGCTGGCCTATATAACTGCTAAGGTAATTCCAGTCATTTAATACTGTGATGAAGAAAACATATTGAATGTATGCTATACTTACTTGGTTTTAGATGGAGAGCAATACAGCAAAGCTTCGGGTAGAGGCAGAAACCAGGATCCTCCAAGAACTGGAAGAGGAAGAGGCTCTGCGTATTGAGGTTCTGAATAAGAAATGTCAGTATGAGTTAAAAGAGAAGAACAGACTTCTAAACGAGCTGTTAGATGTGCAGGTTAGTTTGGTCTTTTTTGTATTACCAAATTATTAGTATGTACTAACACTGATTTTGTGCACATCAGCTCTGTCTAGTTCTCATCACAAAGTAACTGTCACTGCTTCCACCCTTATTACATTTCTATGGGGTTTTTGCATAGTTTAAAATAAATGTATAAAGATTTTACAGTGGAAAAAGTCATGATGCACGATGTGAATACTTTGACGGACACTGTGTTAAAAGAAATTTGTTTTTTGCTAAAATAGAAATGTGCTTAGGTTTTGTTTTGCTCTAACCCCATAGGATTATAATGGTTGTGGAACTGATAACTGACCTAACTGAATCAGTGACCATAACTACCTAAGGCTATGTGAATGAATTCAACATTCATTTGTTGGCTATTTTTCACCAGATTGCATCACTTACCCCTATCGCAGAGGCTGCCACTCAGTTCACCGAAGAATACAAGTCCTTTGCAGCAGCTGTTGATACCACCCGTCATGAACTGCCTGTTAAGAATTTCTACATGAACAGCGAGCGGAGGGATTTTCTAGGTTGTCGTTTACTTTGAAATTTGCTTATGTCTTTGTTGAACCAATGATGCATTTTATCTGAATAATGTTCAACATTTACAATTTACAGATAAAGCAGAACCCTCCCTAAAAGAGAGTGAGAAGTTGTTTCAAGAGTTCATACATGGGAATACACAGGACAATTGTACATCTCTAAAGTTTCTTAAAAGCATGAAAACCACTTCAAAGGATATTGGTCAACAACTTTCAGGGTAAGCACATTATATACTCTTTAGCAATCGGATTTATTTTCTTATAATACCATAAAAAATGAACACTTTTAACTTAAGACTTTTAAAATGTCTTGTTAATGCCGCAGAGCATTTTCTGAGATACTGGAGTTGTCGTCTCTGATCTGCCGACAAACCATCCATCTTCAACAGGCCGCAGAAGAAGAGCAACTGGGATCTGCTCAGATGCATAAGCTCTTCTGCCTTAAATCATGAGTCATGCACTGATACGCTGGGTTTACTTTACCAGACTTTTACTGATTTTTGGAATAAAATTGCTCAACTTTGGAAATGGTATAAGTACTTGACATTATTACTTGTCTATAGTTTTTGTTTTCTTCTTGTGATTCTGTTGGACTTGTAAAAATCGAAAAAAACAAACAAAAACAAAACCCCTAACAAATCAATGCATCATTACACATCTCTGTATTAAAGTATCTTCCATTTGACAAGAAAGTCTTTGGTTTTATTGGTGAATCATAATCTAGGCTCAATTATTATTATTAATTTCAGGTTTCACAAATAATTCTTTAGAGATTATGCAAAAATAAGCAAAATCACAAGAGATAGATGTAAAAATAAAAATATGTATTTATACATTTTTTTACAGTTCTTTTTCTGCCGTCAGTGAGACGTATCTTTATAAAGGCAAACTAGAGGATGTCAGATTTCTACAGGGCGGATGTGACGTCAATTGATCACGTGTTTGTTTTACCCCGACAAAATAAATGAATCGTAGGAGAAACAGGAGGACACACCAGTCACTGTGAGTGCCTTTTATTCACTTGAAACCTATTCGTACACCAAATTAAACTCTAATATAACATAATATCTGCATCCTGGAATCTCTGCTAAACTTCGGGCAGCCAACTGAGTTTGCTAAATGTAGCTGCTAACACCGACACAACACTACAGCATGTGCCTACATACAGACATGCATACATGTATACATGTATGCATGTATATATACCTTGTTAAAGGTTGTATTTGAAACTGAAAGGGAAACATGATTTTACCCGTAGGCACTGTATTAGAACACCGCAACTAAATACCCTATGTTAATTCCAGCCCACAGTCTCAAAGAAGAGCTGAAGCAGGAGAATGGAAAGACTCAAGTCAACAGTCTTGGCGAGGCCACAAAGAGGAGGAGACACTGGAGACACCTGTGGAGGAGAGTGTACCTAAGGGAACCTGCCAGACCATGTGTCCTGCCTTTGAAATGCGACAGCGACAAGCACAGCACCGCCTGCATCGGTATGAGATACTGAGGGGAACAGAGACAGACCGTCAGCCCAGAGCAGACCCTTTACGCACAGTGAAGGAGTACGCACGACCAGCAGCAGGCAAAGACTCCACAAACCCCTCTGACCTCAGGGCACCTGATGTTCTGCAAAAGACTGTGCGCCATCTTCTTGACGAAATTGCTACCTCCCCAAATCTACATCCCTGGACAGAGGTTAGTTATTTCAATTAGCATTTAGTCTATTTCAGGACCCATGTCACTAAAATAAGACACATGTATTTGTGTTTAGGTGTATGAGTTTGTTTTTGATCGTCTGCGTGCAGTGAAACAAGACATGATTATTCAGCGCCTGTCTGGGACAGAATGTGTGACAATTCTGAAGCAAACAGTTTGTTTTCTTGTTTATGCATCATACCGTCTTTGTGGTGAGCCTCTTCGGCTTTATGATCCGAAGATCAATGACATGCATATACAGGAAAACCTGAGCTGGCTGCTGGACTGCTATGGTTCTGCCTCAGCACCAGATGACCACCAGAAAGACTATGAAGCATTACATTTGCTTTACAATTTAGGTTGGTAAGAAAAAAATCCATTATCAAAATTATGTTTCTTACATACACTGATTTAAAAAAAAATATATATATATATAATTTAAAAATTGCTGCTTTTATTTTAACTAGGTTGTACCAAGGCCCTGCAGCGTGTCATGCAGCTTCCAGAGGGACTTCGCTGTTCTCCTGACATTTCATTGGCTCTGTCAATCAATCGTGCTTATCTTGAACATAATCCAGTTCGTCTTCTTAGATTGGCTAAGAAGTTGAACTTCCTACAGACTTGTGCTCTTCACCGCCATCTTACAGCGTGCCGCAGGAATCTTCTCCTCATATACAGTCATGGATTCAACAGCCGTAACTGCCGTTTTCCACTTGAAAAGCTGAGTGATCTTTTGGATTTGGATACATGTTACACAGTTCAGCACTGCCAATTATATGGAGTTGAGATCAACTTAGAAAATAAAGTTGTCTTTACCAAAAGTGCCTTTACTGAGCCTGAACAAGGAAAAGAACAGTGTTTACAGTATCACAATACTAAAACTGAAAAACTGAAGTTAATTTTGATGGGATGCAGAGGTCATGATTCTTGCTAATGAAGAGTGCTGTATGGTGGGCTATGTGTGCGTAGAATACGTTGATTTTGATTAAAGGGTGTTTCCTAAAAGGTGCTACTCAAGTTGGAATTCATCTCTGCTCATCTGTTTTTTTTTTAATTAGCTTAAAGTGATATTATGTTTCTCAAGGTAGAGGTTTTATTTTTGGCAAAAAAAATAAATAAAAATTCATACTGTGACTTTATTGTCTAATGCCCTTACATTGTCCCTTCAAATAAATGCTAAAATTGTTTGACGGGATAATTCAGTAGTATTGATTATACATTTATTTTATATGATGTATGTACATAGAGTAGCCTAAATAAAAGTATTGCTCATTTCCAGTAGGGTACAACATTTTTGGCTTGGGTCTGTTTAAAGTGAACATCTGTACTTCATAAGATTGCCCACTAGGTGGCAGCACTTGTTTATGACACGCTACTTGGAGAAGGAAAGTCTAAAACTTTAATTGAAGTCTTCCTTTTTTATTGGAGCCGTTTGGAAAATAAAACATGCATACAGTGTTAATGATTGGGTTAGGAAATGTAGCCTATAAGATGTAAACTTTCAGAATAATGTAATGTAAGCTCCAGGTTTAGAGGCTTTCTGCTGGTTTTGGTGCTGCTCAGTCCAGTGAATGGAGCGCGCACCTCCACAGCGGAAGAAGGACGAGCAACTTGAAAGACGTTTCCACAAGTCACAGAGCGAGCGAAGACTGCGGAGGAGACTTCAGGGATTTTCAACATTTGAGCCTTTTTAGAAGCTGAAGTGGGAGGACGCTTATAATAAGTATTGGTGAAATATGATCGAACAGAACCGGGGCGGGTGAAGGCACATGGGAGACGACTGCACGGATCATCTACTGTGGCTCTAAAGAAAAAAGCCATTTGCTTGGAAGTGGATTTGACGAAGTGGGATGGTTAAACAGCTGATGTTTGTTTCTAAGAGAAGCTATGCACATATAGCGCTCGGCTCAGCCCCATGGACAGACTGAGTGGACTGTAGACAGCTACACTGGGACATTAAAGTCTTCTGAGAGGTTACACACATCCAGCCCTATCATCGTTAATGTGACCAACATGTTGCACTGGTCTATGCTCAGTGTTTTATGGACTTTGCTCATCTTCAGCACAAGTTATGCACAAGAAAGACAGTAAGTACACAGAGCTGCATGTGGGGAGCTCTACTTACCGCCAATGTTGATTTGATTTAGCTTGAAGAGAGACATTTACAATATATGCACAACTGTGTAATATTTACCTTGTATCCTTCAGATTTTTTTATTTCTTATTGTAGTTATGCATTTTTGGGCTAATACACCAGTCTACTGTGTGTTTAATGTTGAAGACTATATATTTTTCTTAAACAATTCCAGTAAATGCCAGTGGTGCTGGCCATTTGGACTGATGCAGATCAAAAAGAGCTGAATGAAGAGGAGAAATGTCCCTTCAGAACGTGACCTTAGTTATGGTGGATGAGGCAAATCATTGCTCTTCACTTTACAACCTACTGATAAGAGTTTGCAGTGCAATAGTATTCACCAGTCAATACAGACTCATCTCAGCAGATCAAACAAACACACACACACACACACACACATACACACACACACACTCAATTTCCTCTTATTATCTTGCTTTTCCTCAAGCCTTATTTTGCAGGGGATTTTCTCACGACTTTCTCTCAGAATCTTTTGAGTTGCCCTTGGCTCTAATGCTGCATTGCCGTAATGTCAACCACCTGATCTCTTTCCCAGGCATGCAAAAGAGTTTTTTCCCTCATTGCTCTGTTCACCTCTATTTGTCTGATCATTAAGTTCCTAACTGCCTTATTTGCCTTTCTTAGAATAAAAAAACACACTGAGTGTTCTGTGATGTGAAATTTCTTATGCCACACTGCATCATGAGTTTGAGTTGTCACTGGACAAATCTGTGGGACAACATGCTGTACGTTTGATTGTTTGAATGATCATGATGTTTCATTTCTAAAATTATTCATTAATAGCTCCAAAGTGTGACACCCTGATCCCAATGATAATCTTTGTTTTCCACAAATAAAGTGTGGATTTTTATCATCATCTAATTATTTTTTCAAATTCCAACCACACAAAACATAATGAGAGGGTCATCAGTCGCTGATCACATATCCTGGGGTAGTGATGTTAATTTAAGACAAAAAAAAGCCTACAACCTGATTTTTCACTGTGTCTTCATGTGTCTCTTCGCCCCCTTGTCCTCAGGGGTTACTTGGTTGCTGCCCCATCCTTGTTCCGGGCAGGCACAGAGGAGTCCGTCAGTGTGACGATCTTCAATGCAAAAGCAGAGACACGAGTCCAAGTGCAGTTGTCAGTAAAGGGTCAGGTGGTCGCCCACGGTCACTCCTCAGTGCTTGGTGAGAATAACCTTTGTCTAATTATCTTTAAAGTTAAAATAAATAAGCTTCACCTAACTTTTGGGATGTTTTGCCTCATTACAACAAAATCAGACAAAATGCCAATTACTATTAGTTACATTTAATCTTTAACTTCTCTTTGAACAAACCCTTTCTCAAATAATTGGTGTATTTGTCCCTGTTTCTGTAGACAAAGGTACCATCAATCTAAAGGTCAGTTCAACTCTATGTTATTGCCCTTTACCAACACTGTCCAGTAGAAATGCATGACACAGTTTAATCATGCCAGCTGCACCTTAGTGTGAGTGCCATCTTGTTTGTTTTGCACATTCCACATGGCGAAACGCAAAGCCATACTAACATTATTGTGATGCTACATCTGTGTCCGCTCAATATGTCACAGCTGTTGATGTGCATGTACCGCCTCCACAGTCAGAGAAAGATCAATGTAGCATGCAGGACTCGCTTCTTCCAGTGTCTATGTGTTTCCATCTTGAGACCCTCACTGTGAACCACACCCTCATTCTCCTAACATACTGTCATCTATAAAGAGCTATGCTGTTTGTGTTTCATTTCTGCTTCCCATTGTGTCATCTTTTGTTTACTCCGTAGTGAATGTAGTGTAAACCTAAATTACACACAAGGTAACATCGGTCAGTTACCTTTCTGACTAACCTGACCTAGATTTGGTTTTGTTTATACGTTTGTGTGTGTGTTTACTTGCCACAGGTTCCCTCTGGACTGAGAGGCCAGGCACACCTGAAGGTGTGGGGCAACCGCCACCTCACTGCAGGAGGCTACATCTTTCATAACTACACCACTGTCACTGTGGACAGCAAGGGCACAGCTGTCTTTATCCAGACCGACAAGCCAATCTACAAACCCAAACATAAAGGTCTGAGCACTTCTGCCATCCTGACAAGTTTATTTAAAACATTGAACTTGTATAAATGTATAAATCAATCTTGGAGGAGTTTACCAGCCTATTCAACTTTTATTCCTCTTTTCCCTTTAGTGTTTATCAATGCCTATGTGGTCAACCCTGACCTGAGACCTGTGAATGAGAAGGTGACAAAACGCATGTTAAATATTCATAATATTTGTTTATTTTTATTATTGATTGTGTAAAAGTGAACCTCGTTTGAGTGGGGAAATGTGCAACTGCATTTTACAGAAGTCAGTTTGGAATTATTTCCTGTGCAATGTGAGCAGCAGCTCAGAACTTACATAGCGTGTGTCGTACAGACACTTTATTGATGATTACTTCTATAAAGCTGTATTGCTGCGGCAGTGAGATCTCAACAGATTTATGATTGTTGGATAAAGTTGGGTTAACACAAGGAATAAACTTATCTCAGCAACCCAAGTGTTTAATGTATCTCTGTCTCTTTTGTTTTGCAGGTTGAGGCCTATGTTTTGGTGAGTAGAGGTTGGGGGACCACCCATGCTTTGCAAAGCCAATGGTTTGGATAGGACACTAGCAATTTTATTCCTAGTGTAGTTAGAGATTATAGAGCAGAAGTTATGGTGGTGCACGTAGATAACAGGATGGAGCAGTGCAAGAACAAACAACATCAGAGAAATCTTCCCCCTCTTTTCAAACTGTCCCCAACAGTTTATGCAAAATTATTTTTCAGAATCACATTTATTGCCATTGTCTGTGAACAACATTCTACACTGTATTGTATTAACTCAGAATAAATAAATATGTGGTATAAAGAAGTGATGAATTATTTGTGGTACAAATCTACTGAAGTTAGTATCTGGTATTTTAGACTAATTTGGGTCTTTTAGGATCCAAGAGGATCGAGGATTGTCCAGTGGAAAAACCTTCAGTCTGTTTGCTGTGGTAAGCTGCTCTTAGCTGTAATGGTGCATTTTCTACCTCAGCAGTTTTTAATGAAATGTGTGGGCTCTTTTCTCTTTTAGGAGTGGTAAACATGAGTTTTCCTCTGTCTGACCAGCCTGTGTTTGGAGAGTGGTTTATCTTTGTGGAAGTGCAGGGTCACACCTACAACAAATCATTTGAGGTGCAGAAATATGGTAAGACATTTGAATTTATAAATATTACTGTCATGTATAAACCAAATTGTGTAATTATCTAGTCTAGCAATATCTCTAACACATAATGTATGTTTTGCAGATTGTTTTTAGCATAAACGTCATACACTGTGCAGTGGATGCAATAAATCTGTTATCTGGAATAGAGGAAGTAATGAACTAAAACATAATGTCTGATTATTTGTTCTTTCTAACAGTCATACCCAAATTTGAATTGGTTATTGATCCACCTCGCTACATTCATGACCTGAAATCATGTGAGCAGGCCACGGTGAGAGCCAGGTACATGACTTATGACTTTGTGTTTTAGATTTGTCTCTTTCTCTCTATCTCTGTCTCTATCTCTGTTTCTCTTTCTGTTTCTGTTTCCGTCTATACCTATACCTATATCTATATCTATATCTACATCTATCTATTTATCTATCTATCGATAGATGGATAGATAGATATAGAGATAGAGGTATTTTATTCACTGTTTTGCACACTTCTACAGGTATACTTTTGGAAAGCCAGTGACAGGGAAGTTAACTGTTAATATGACTGTGAATGGAGTAGGATACTATCGCCATGAAATGGGTCACCCAGTCATTAAAATCATGGAGGTTAGTTTCAATGTAAACCAAGTGTACATGTACACATTGTACAGTGATGTAGGTTATTTACTTATGTACTTTACTTTACTCTGTTTGTTCAGATCAAAGGATCTGTCAATTTCAGCCTCTGTGTGCGGGACATGATGCCCCTGGATGTGGCAGAGCACTTCAGAGGCTCTGTCAGCATTTGGGCGACTGTAGTCAGTGCAGAGGGAACCAAACAAACCACATTTGATGATTCAACACCTGTTCACAAGCAGCTTATAGACATCAAATACTCCAAGGACACAAGGAAACAATTCAAGCCTGGTCTTCCCTATAAAGGAAAGGTAAGAAACAGCTACGGTTATCTGATAGTTGTTTCTTTGGCTTTTGGTTGCTTGCTTATTTGGCATATATATGTAATGTAGCTTGAGGTGACATATCCTGATGGGAGTCCAGCTGATGGAGTGAAAGTACGTGTGAAGGCTGAGCTGACGCCCAAAGACAATGTGTACACGACTGAGCTGATCTCAAAGGATGGACTGACCACTTTTGAGATCCC
>KN508917.1:8969-25819 GCA_000787155.1 Scartelaos histophorus
GGGTGGAGGGAGGGAGGGGGCCGGCAGAAAGGGAGAAAGGGAGAGGTCAGGCGGGGAGGACAGGAATGGGGTTAGGGAGTGAGTTACTACATCACCGCATCAGCCATAAGCACTAAGCAAGAAGAGCAAAGATGATGAAGTATTGATTATTGTAAGGAGATTGTCAATTATCGCTGTGGTGCTTGTAAAACATGAAAATAGAGACAGGGAGCAGACTAGATCCCATGTGCAGTAGTGCCTGGACCAAACAACTGAGTTACAATTAACTGAGATTGTTTTAAATGATCATTTGCACCATCAGCATAACCAGCCATGACCTATACTATTTTCACAATGGCTGCTAATAAAGAACTTAATTAGAAAACAGGCTCATCAACATGTTAAAATAATACAGCGCACTTATAACAAAGAGTAATTGTGGTAAATATGTATAAATACAAAATGGACCAGTTACTAGTTAATTCGAATTTATGCATAACTACAATGAGATATTTCCCTTGTTTATGTAACTTCCCTTGTGGGTCAGTTACGTTTGAATTAGTATTGTGTTTATTTATTTAACTCATTTTCAGTTGTATGTCAAATTATATTATATTATATACATTCAAATGACTGTTATATTCAAATAGTACTATAAAAATGTAGTCCAGCCGTCTGTAAAGTTGAGGCAGGGCAAAGATAGCCCTGAGGTCAACAGGAGCAAATGGGGTTGAAGATGGTGGGGGGCACTTTAAGGTGAAGGGAGGCTAAGCGTCTTTCTTTGAGTTAAAGGGCAGGGAAAGCCCCAAGAGACAGAGCAGACTGACATGATGCACACACACACACACACACACACACACACACACACACACACACACACACGAAAACTGAACACAAAATGAAACACGCAATACCCAGACGAGATACAGAGGCATGACATGAATACAACTCAAGCAAAACAGGCAGGCAGTTAGCAAACAGACAGATAAAAATGCGTGTGCCCTTTCACCTTTTAGCACCCCGCTTCCAGCTTTAATGAGCACATAGAGCACCATAATAGTGCGGCGGATCGGCCTGTGTAGCCTTGTTGGATAATTGTTTGGCAGGCGCACCTCTTCATCACTGGGCAATGCTGCGTGTTGCATTTGAGTGGAAAGGTGGGGGATGAGTTGGACAGAGATACTGGGAGGTCCTGGGGGATGGGGTGAGCAATGGAAAATGGTTTTGGATAAAGGAACAGGTTTTATTTTGTGACCTGTAGCCAATGTGTGAGATTTCTACTACTACCTCTTGTGTATTTTATTTTATGATCGTCAACAAAAAACAAAAAAAATATATAAAAGATGTAGCCTAGTATTGTAAAAACCTATCAACAATTCAAGCTGAATAATTCGCTCTGGACTGGGATCTGTGGAATAATTAATACAGCTATTATTGGTGGGTGTTGACCAGCTGTCAATCATACTGCCTAAGCA
Source organism: Scartelaos histophorus (assembly GCA_000787155.1). Taxonomy (NCBI): domain Eukaryota; kingdom Metazoa; phylum Chordata; class Actinopteri; order Gobiiformes; family Gobiidae; genus Scartelaos; species Scartelaos histophorus. The sequence goes on from KN508917.1 coordinate 10,424, forward strand.
TGAAAAGAAGCATGTTTATCACAGGCTGTTCCTGTGGCAATGGACATAATGGACATAGAACCTGCAGCCTATATAAGCAAATGTGATATTATTGAATACTAGGCAATGCAATTGAATTTCCTCCTACACACGTGTCACCAGTGAGCATGTGCGCCTGGATGAAGGAAATAATTGTGCAGGGCCAGACTCAGGAAGCGTAATTCTCTTTCTGGGTTGAGATTGGATCGCAAATCAGCTTGTAACACATTCATGACCCCCAGATGATAATCCGCTGTTCTGGTTTGAAAAGGTGTAGTGAACAATGAGGTGACGCGAGGAAAAGGGATTGAGGGCAAACACACAGGCACCATATGAAGCTCAAGCACAGGTGAGATTAGTGGTGTAATTGAGATTAGCAAGAGGCAGCTGCACGAATGTGATCCCACCATTTACAGATAAACCAGATAGAAAGATAGATTTAAAAGAGGGCTTCATTTTCACATGTTTTATCTTTGCTGAATTACGAATTAATTAAATGGCAAACACGTTTTTCTTTTACTAGGCACAGAATAAATGATTGTGCACAGCCCGATTTTGTACATACACAAGTCAATTCAGAAAGATCACTTGTTTTTGGAAGAGACAAAAGGGCTTCATAATAGCAGGCTATGATGTGTAACATGCTAAATGTATAAAGTAACTGGAGATTTTTAAGATCATAACATACTTGTTTCCTTCCTGATGGTTTAGTACTTTTTTTGTCTTCAGCTCAGGCCTATTTGTCAAGCTGCTTATTGGTGATAAGGCTGGAAAGCTGTGCTGAGCTGGCTTTGCCTCCCAGACAGCACATAACCATTTACATTCAACTAACTCGCACGTGAGGCATGCACCGTCACACTACTATTCAAATCTAATCCTACTACTACACTATTAATACAGTTTTGTCATCATAATCTTACCGTCAGTCACATAGTTGTGGTCTGGGAGGAAGCCGCGGTGGTTTAAAGTGTCGCTGGCATCAGTGTCTTCGCCCATCAGAGGGGCCGGTCGGGGTGCCCGGTTTGGAGGGGCAGCGTGGAGGATATGGTAGAGTGGTATAAAGAGAGGTGATAGAGGGGCTGGTGGTGGAGGGGATTTCGGCTAAGTCAGTGCCCATGCTGCTGCCCGCTGACGCCCCCTCAGCAAAGAGGCGCAGAGCAGGGCATTCTCTACCCTTTTGGTTGGGACCAGTCAGGACGGATGGAGCCAGCCCTTTGGGAGGGATAGTGACATTCAGGACTCCACACCAATTGAGACCTGCAAAGGGATTTTACAAGTCAGTGGTGAGGCAGAGGGAGACACATCACTCACGAGGATAGCATACCTCATGACCATGCTGCATCTGCTTTGGACAAATACTGGGATTTCTTGTGAAACCACACTCCACTATAATATATAGTCTTAATCTGTAAAATCCTGTCATAGTGAATATTTAGTAATGTTATATATGTGATTGGGGGATGGGGGGAGGAGGAGAGATGTTTTTCATATCTGCAGTGCTGCTGTTAAAAGCACATGCACACACACACACACACACACACACACACACACACATTGACATCAGTCAGACATACCTGTACGAATCCTTGAGAGATGTCGCCACTGTCTTCTGGTGTGTTCCTGTATTTTCCACTACGATGGAGGAAAGGGGGAGAGCCTGATGGTCCCGCTCACTGCTGCAGTCTCTGGCATACGTCTGAGAGGATATTCAGAGGGAGAGAGAGAAAAGAGAGGAAAAAGAGAGAGGGGGAGGGAGAGAGAGAGAGAGTCCTACTGCGCTGCTAGTGTTTGTGATGCATTGGAGCAGGTACCGCCTCCTCTTTCACTGCAGCCAATAGTCATGGAGCAAGGATCTGTCTGACCACTGACTGCAGGTGATTAAATATGGGAACCAAGAGGAGATATGAAGAAAAGTGGGTGGAAGTGAGAGTGATGAGAAAGCCTTACTCAATGGTGGTTAAATAATAGAAGGACATAGTGAATCATTTTCCTTGAGACATAATTCAGTTGAAATACTACTCAAATATATAAAGTTAGATCAGGTACTGGTAAAACAGAAATGTACTTGAGGTTAGCACTTATGTATACTAGTATGGTGAATTACATTTGGAAACAAATCCTAGAGACTGTGCAATTAAAATAATTTTAATTAATATCAAGATTCAACAACTTCTAATTGTCAATGATCAGCTTGAGTCTCTTTTAAGGTTAAACTATTACACTTTTTGGGTCATATTTAGTGGTAGATATGACTACTCGCACTGCCACATCACAAACTGTATATTAATATAGGCATATAAGTCTGCATTACAGGGCTCATTAATCACAGGCAAATCTAAATGGCAGTATTAATAGTCACAATGATGAAAATGCAAAGGGAGCAGTTATTTACAGTGTTCAGTTTCCTCTGTCAGTAACACAATATTCTCCCTTCTTGTCTTTCTATGTATAGAATCTGCTGATATATGTACAATATCCACAAACATGTTTGTTTTAATGCTGAAGTTCTGGGAAGTTTAAGTCATATTTCAGTCTTCCCCATAGACCGTATAATATTAATTCTCCTGGATGTGTTTAAAATGCTGAATCTGAGATTTTCCAATGTATTCATCCCTAATTTCCACGGCACCAACTAGTACTTTTAAACTGATTATAATTTTCATCTGCTGCTCTAAACTCTAGACCAGCTCAGAACCAGTTATATTTGCACACACACTGACAGTATTCAGTCAGCACTCAGCAGACTGAGGAGATGCCAGGGACAGTTGGTGCCATCTCTGGAGCTGGCCGTCTGCCACCAGGCTTTAAACCCACACTTTACTCCAAGACTCAAGGCACAGTCCTCCCCCACTTAACAGCTATGAGCACTGCTCCATACGGCACCAGACTTATCTGCCCTAGAGCTGCCCCCCTGCCAGTGCAAGAGCACCCCATGCACCACTGTTCATGTTGTAACTGCTCTATCAATGTCATTAGTTTTTCATTTTCAATTAATATATATATTTTTTAACATTCAAACTCTTGAATTTGTCTGTGCGTAAACATTTTAAAAGAGCTAAAGCCATAATTTATCTTATAAGGATCATACATGATTTGTAATTATTGTTTATTAAATGTGTGCAAGTTAAAACATGTAGAGAAGGGACAAACATATTATCATGTATTAGTGTTTTGTGTTTTGAGATTATTTGATTTCAGGTTCAGGTTCAGGAGCAGAAAAAGCACTTTTATCACCCAGAATTAAATTTACTTTCATAATGTTTTGTAATAAATGGGACTAATAACTGAATACAATATAACATTTCATTAACTGCACAGTCCTATTTTATAATCAATATAACACAGTTCCAATGTATGAAAAATATGCATAACATGTTAAAAAATTGTACTGCAATCAGCCTATTGGTTTTATCCATTGTAGCATCCTGCACAGACAAAGGTTACTGATTACTGAAGTGTATCATGTCAGCAGGTGCCATGCATCAACTGTCAGTGGCAGATGGGTGAATCTCTGGGCTGTGAACAAGAATCTAAATCAGGACTGAATTACCATTGAAAATCAAAATGTGCTACCTTTGTGAGACGTATGTAATCAATTTACTATGAACTTCAAATGGACACATGTCAGTTTAAAGTACAGCTGCACAATTGTTTTGGGGGGGATCAACTTTTTCCTGCAAGTTTTCTGGAAAGTTGCATGCACTTCAAAACATGTCAAACTAGAGGTCTATAAAAAAAAGTATAGTATTTTATATGTTTCTAAATATTTAGTTTTATATATTTTTAGTGCTATAGGCCAATGTTTTTGCTAACGAAGCTTGGGATAAATATTGTGTAGATGAGAGGATGGGTCCTCTACAGCCTAATCATCCATCATGTGTCCAATCAGAATCGTGCAGACGCTGTTTGGGAGCTGACCTGGTGCATGCCTGACGCTCGCGGTGCACGGATCCTCTCCAACCCCCACTTCACTGCGCAGACACCGTCACCATAGCAACCAGGGCAGCCCAGTGGTGAACATGCACTAGTCACACAAACAAGACACCTGGAAAAGCCTTGTGGGAACTTTAAATTATGGATGTTCACTACAGCATCTGAACCAAAATTCTCTTTGTTAAACTCTTTATTTGTACTAATGATCTCATTTACAAGGCCAAACTGTTCCAGATGAATCAGTGTCAGTAAATACTTTTCCAACTATAACTGAACCAGTTGCAGGGTGAACTGGCAGATACCAGATGCCCTTTCAGTCACAACACAATACTGTAACTGGTGTGGGCAAGGGCTAAAGAAAACTACATTTGTCTGTGCATTTTGTCAGTTATGCCTGTCTAGTGTGCACTTGCTGCTTATTACATTTGTGGCTTTGCATAATGTTGTTGCCTTGTGACAATAAAAGTGTATTCTAATGCATTAAGTTCTGAACTGTGGAAGCTTTACTGTGCCTAAAATTTGTTACCATTAAGTGCTTAACTAGTCAAAGGAGCATTGATCAACTCTTCCTGGTGGACGGCTATAATCACTTTACAAGGGATGGGGGTGCCACACAGTAATGGAAAAATGCATTTAACCACAGTCTCTGGAGAGAGTGGGTCTGTATACATTGACCATGGGACCTCGCTGAACCCCACTTCCCTTTGCAGAGGCGCTGAGTCTCACAGGTATGTACTTACACATACCAACAGAAAATGACAGTCATTTATCAAACATATATTTTATTTATGAAGATTTTCTGAATTGTTTTGAAATCAAGCAGGCTGTGTTCAGACAAGGAAAGAATCAGCATATTGTCAGTCCTTAGTAGCTGCAGTTTACATACATTATACTGTAGGTGTAAAGAGAAAACATTTTTAAATAATGAAAAAAATATATATTCAACCTATGTTCACATCAAATCACTTCCTGCTTAATCATAATATATCACATGTCCATGGGATAATGATAACTTGTGGTGAGCTTACTTAATGTTATGCTACTATGGAGTAAACCGTAAATAACTACTGCTCACTTGTACTTTCTCAGGAAAAGCAGCTTATGGTATAAAGGAGATTACACAAAATATACAAGCAGTAAAGGCTGTAGAGATTTGTATTCATGGCTATGTGCACCCTATTAGTTACACACCAAAATCTGTGATCCTACCTGACCCATCACTGTACTTAAATTGGGCACTGGCTGCAGCTTACTTACTTAACTCCACTGCCCTTTCTCATCAAAAATACTTGTATAATCTGATTGACACACCAAATCATGATACACATGAACACAAACTATCTTCATTCACCTTAAACAAGAGCATTTGTTGTCTGGTTTATTTTTTACTTTTCTAAATATGACTAAAACTAAAAATAGAAAATAAGCCCCAGGTGGTGGATACAGGTGACCTTTGGGGGGAGGGAGAGGTCGGTGCTGTGCGTCATTGTGGGTAATGTTCAAATGATCCAAAATAAGGGCTCAGCAGCCAAGAGAATATATTGATATGTTTCACTCAGCATTTATGGTGTACAAAAGGGAGTTTCATAATATTTAGGTCTAATACATAATAATCACAACCATACTCTGTAAAAGAATAAAGGATGAGAAAACTAAGAGCTAAATTATCTGGTGAAATATCGGTTAAACATTTGTACACTGAGGCCAACTGAAACAAGAACTCATTATATTTGTCATTATTATTAGCGAAAACTATTCAAAACATGGTTTGCAGACGTGCATACCATGACTTCTTTATCAGGTTTAAGTTAACAGTGCCCCCTGCTGGCTAAGTAATAACATTGCAACAACATTATACAAAGTCTTTATTTGCGTTTGTCACATCGGATGACTGACAAGACAACTTTCAACAATACTGAACACTTTTAAATGATTTGGAAAGAAACCCTAAAGAAAACGGGTCTATAATGTGTTATTATGAGTTAAATTATATTACTCAATTTTTCAATAAACCTATATTTCTGACTTAACTGGAATTGAAAACACAAGAAATTTAGTTAGTTTTTGTTTGGTTTTTTTTTTTAACAAATATTTTGTAAAATAGTTTAATACTAGTGATAACTGAAACAATTTTCTACACTGACATACCTCAACAATAATAATTCTGAATATGGGCCTACATCCTGACAAAATGCATTCAATAAAACAAGCAATCTATGTAAAGATCATTACACAGTATCAGAGCCTATTTGAGTCTGTTGCAAATGTAATCCATTGTGAACTCTATGTTTATGAACTCGCAAGTTGCCCTTGTGTGCAAACCTTTGCCCACATTCAGTGCAGGCAAACGGCCTCTTGCCCAGGTGCACGTCCCTCTGGTGGGCTCTCAGATTTCTGCTGCGGGCAAAACGTCTCCCACACTGGCCACAGCCAAAGGGTCTCTCCCCCGTGTACGTACAAGTGTGGGCCGTGAGCTCCGAGGGAGTCAGGAATTGCTTCTCACAGAACTGACACAGGGGCAGCCGGACCCCCGTGTGACAGAGGAGGTGTTGCCGCTGATGTGACGGGTACATAAAAGACTTGGTGCAATAAGGGCAGGAGTATGGGCGTCTGTTCACTAAACTGGTTGACGAACGGTGGGTTAAAGACTCTAGGTTTCGCAGTGCAAATGTATGAAAGTGAGACTGTGGTCGGTCCCTGGATTCAAATGTCGTACCTTGTTTGGCGTGAGAAGTCAGTGTATTGTCTGATTTTTGCGCCGATTGCGCAGTTCCATGTCTGGATGTCAGATCTGCAGAGTCTTGTTCCAAAAAAGTTGCATAATTTTCCTCTAAACAAGTTTCATTAAGACCAAATACAGTGTTTCTGTTTACTGGCCCAGGGCAGTTAGGTTCATTTACCTTAAAGTTTTCTATTGTAGAGTCTTGAATGGTGCTTAATCCTGGGACCCAGACCCCTGCCTGTCTTGTGTCAGGAGATACCTTTGGTGATATAGACAGAAGAGAAGAAGGGGCCTCTTCTGCATTTAGTTGTGTTGCAGTGTCAATACTCTTGTCCCAATCCGGCACTGTAATGACAGAGTATTTGCAGTTTATATTAATAATATTTAAAAATGGCAATCAATGACTAAGCTATTACCTTCATCCTTGCATTGAGCTGGAGAGAACATCTTCATTTGTTGATTCAGTTCAATTTCTAACGCTTGTATTGTAGCAGAAGCCAGGCTTTGTGATCCATACTGCTGGAACAAACAGGAAAATACCAATATTCTGAGCATCTCTAAATATGGACTAAAAAAAAGTTTGACACAAGTGTGCTAGAATAAGCAAAAGTACAGAAAAAAAAAAAATTACTTCAACTTTGGATTCACCAGGTTCTTCGAGACCAGGGGACTCCTGAGACTCTTTCTTTATTTCACTTAAGGTCAGATGTAGTACCTGGTCTTTATCTGCACACAAAAAAGCCAAAATCGGACACAATCGGACAAAAAAAGACATGACAACCGAGTTACAGGTAAATTTTGCCTACCTGATAGATCCACGGTGCCTGGCTCTTGTTTCTCGCATAGTTCAAGCTCTGATACGGGCTCCTCTGCACCCGTGTTTGTGCCCTTCTCTGCACATCTTCTCTGAACTTTCTCCAGCTCTCTTCGAAGGATGGAGATTTCGTTTGTCTTTTGCAATAGCTCCGCCTGGTGTTGGCTGATGCTGCTTTCAAAGATCGTCGCTATCTCACGCACTGCATTTGCAAGCAGAGTGTCCATGACTGATGCCAACTGTGCATGGAAAACACTTTTAACAATCTCCATTTTGCCTCTCGATAGATAAAGTCTGGACTAAGGTTGACTTTTAAACATAATCCATGTAAATTGTATCCGATGCTACGATGCCATTTCCAGCTTTAACTAAATCGCATCAAAGACGTATTTTGAGACATCTATAGGTATATTATTAATAAGACACGCTCAACAGAAACGAACATCAATCTGTCTAGTCAATATGTATCATCAGATACACAAAATTAAAGACATTTGTTCAGTATCCAGCTAAATGTTTTGGCTACCTCCTCCGATGACGACAACGCAAGATCTCGCGATAAGACAACGCATTACCCACTGAGCGTAGGCACCCATATAGAACATAAAACCTGTGGGTATTTACCTTTATTTGGTTCAAATGACATTACAGTACTTGTATAATAATTGAATATTTGTATACAACCTAAAATCCAAGCAGACATAGTACTACAATATGTTAACAACAAAATACAATCCACAACTGGTTTAAAATCAAAATCAAACTTAAGAATGTGTCTGACAGCACAGCACAGTTAAGCCTTTTTTTCCATTTTCTGAGCAATAGCAGTGGGGCAGTTCAATTTGTGCTCTCTGAACTTGAATTTGTATACATATCGCTTGGAACACGCACATATTAGGTACTTTTTTATATGCATACCATGAGTAGTTATTCTGTGGTGGCTCAGAGCAGATCTGTGAGAAAATCTTTTTGAACATACACCACATGTATATGGCTTTTCCCCAGTGTGTGAATAATAATGTTCCAGAGCACTGTATTTTGTTACGAAACCCTTCTTACAGATCAAGCATTTAAACCCATCTGAGCATTTTCTTATATAGTTTTCACATGCAGATGAACCTTGATTGTTCTCGCCCTCATCCAAGGGTTTGGTCCAAGATTGTTCGATTGTTCTATTGTCTGTGTAATCCTTGTGCATTTTTGTTAAATGTATCTTTAGATTCATTTGGCTTGTAAACCTTCTTGAGCAGACCGGGCAAGCAAAATTACAAGAATGCTTTAAAAGTAGCGATTGTGAAGTAAACTTTTTCTGGCATTTTTGGCAAGTGAAGTGTTTGATCATCCTTCTAACAGGTGATGTGTTTTCTACTTTAGTGTCGTCTTTTTCAGAGGCTTGTTTGATACTTGGAGGTTTTCCTCTTTTTTTAGGCAATGGATTGGATAACCTCAACGCCTTGTAATATTTACATCCAGCCTTATGTTGCTGAAGAACACTTGGGAAAGGAAAGACTTTTTTGCAAGCTGTGCATTTCTTGTGTGCCCTATCATGAACACTGAGGCCGAAAGCTGTGTCAAATACCTTTGGACAGAACTTGCAGTGGTACATTGGGTCTGTGGTATTGTTCTGTGTTCTGTGTCCCTTTCTGCGTTTGTGAGTTTTCCATACTTTTCCTGACAGTTTTTTTCTTCGTATGGGTCGCTTTAGTTCATACTCTGAGGGTTCTTCTTTAATTTTGACTACCGCATTTTTAATCTTGTCATTTTCCAGCGGATGGATCCTTGGTCGGCCTCGCTTCTTTGGGACTTCGGGCTTGATTTTTTCATGTAAATCTGCAAATGTAATAACACAAAAAAGATTACTGAACTATATTACATCCTTAGATTGGATTAAATTTTTGCAAAAGCATTTTACTCAAATACTTTACTAAAACTGCAGCAGTAAAAAACCACAAGAGATAATGATAGTTGGCCACACCAAATTAAAGCAAACAAATCTCTTCAGGCATTAATTATCAAAACATTTTTAAGCACAAACCTTTTTTATCTCTGTTTTGACGTGGTCTAAGCCGTGGTTCCGTCATCTTCAGAAAAGCCTTAAGACCATAAATCATATAGTCAGTAGAAGCACACACATATTACACAGTGTGTGTATAAAAAATATTACCTCATGCTTTAATGAAATGGGCCGCAGAGGAATAGAAAACTGTTTGAGTCGAACACTTGGACAAGGAATCTCCAGTTTATCCACATTCTCAGAGCCCAGTGGGACACACCAGTCATCAGGTACTGCACAAGCACACAAAGGAGACAAAGGTTAAACTAAATAAAATAAAAAAATAAAAGCTAAATATTGTTATGGAACAACTAAATCCAGTGGGTGGAAGAACAAAATTACAAAAATAATACAATCTAGTATAGAAATATACCTTCAGAATCAATTTCAGAGACAGCCGATTCTTCATGAGCTGGTTCTTCAGACTCTAAAGGTTCATACATTCGTGTAATGTTCATGTCAGTTTCACTTTGCATTTGCACGTCTTTGAGCTTCATCTCAGCTCGCTGCAGCTTCACTTTGAGATGAGCGATCTCTTCTCCTTTATGTACAAGCTCCACCTGATGATCATGTAAGCTGTTCTCAAAGATCTGAGAGATCTCCAACACTGCGGTCCTGATCAGGTTCTCCATGGCTGTGGTCAGCTGGAGTCTGCATGCCCTGGACAGATAGTCTGCCATCTTGGACCAAATAATGTAGATTTATTCTATAAAAAACACATTTGACACTGAAGTTATAATGGCATATGTATTCATGCTTTGCAGTTGACATCGTGACATCGTGTTACTCAAGTTATACTTTAATCTTGAGCTTTGTTGTCTCACAGTCAGACCAGGATCACACAGTAGCATTCATTTTTCAGTAAGTCACTCTCACCTTTTCATTGAAAATGAAACAAAAAATGTCTTATGTCTTATCTTAAAACTCTTTGATTGTGTTTGCTCATGTGAGTATTGTGTCTCCATGGTAACTGCTGAACATTCCACCATAGTCATACATGAAGAACACCCCCCATGGATTAGCAAAACAAAAGTTAAAAAGTTTAACAAAAGAGCAGTGAATCAAGACAATAAATAAAGTGTTGGGGCAGTCACTACTGGTAAATACCTTCATCACATTGCAGAAGTGTTTTGGTTTAACGCTGTGTTTAGCAGCATCTTATTCAGTCTACATTGGTTGAAAATTAAGATGGCTGAAAATGTTTTATATTAGATATGGTCTAATTAGCATCCGACATCTACAGCATTTTCAATGAACAGGAGGCATGGCAAGAAATAGCAGCATAAGTCAACGAGTGCTACATGAACTGTGGACTGCTGTCAACAGATAAACTTCTTGTTATGCATTGCAAAGGACACCGGTCTGCGATGATGTTACTGCGAAGAAACACTAAATAAATCACACCTACTCAGAATACTCACGTTTAGGCTAAAGATGCGGGCTTAACCTGCACACCTCATGCCACAAAACAGTGCATCGTGACCGTGCACTTCAGCTCTAGAGCAACAAATGAGGTTGTAAAATTATACATCACTGGACACAGAAATCAGTAAGTCGTGCTCGGCCATCTTTGGCGCGACTAAGAGCGAGGGACACGCGTGGACGAGACCAGCGTGGTGGGGAAAAAAAATCCTACAGATGTCTTGGCTACTGCGGCGAATGTGGCGGCCATCTTGTAACTGTACGAAGAGGAAATATATGTAAGCCAGTAACCTAACCTCATATATTTCATTCAAAAATAGATAAAATTACACTCACTATTTTTAGGCCTTACAACTTGACAGACCCCTTACAGTCTCTTAATACATTACATACATTTTACTTTCATCCATGTATACATACATGTATACATGGAGAATGAGCTCCTCCAGCAGGCTCCTACAGCTACGCTCAAACAGTGAGAGATGCAGGGCATACATTGATATCATACTCTATACAGATGTGTAGATATGTAACAGATAATACTCCCTACAACTGTACAACAACTCACCCTCATGTAACTCAAAGCCCTATGCCCTGTCAATCAGCATATAGCTGTTGCACTGTCTTCCTATGACCTGTATAAAATTTAATTTGTACATTTACATTTATATAATTGTCTTATTTCACACCTGTCTCTTGCTATCTTTTTGCTACTTATATAGAATTTATTATTACCATTTATATTTTTGCTCTTTATTATTATATTATTTTGTGATGTGTGTCCAAATAATTTCCCTTGTGGATTGTTAAAGTTTGTCCAAGTCTTAGTATAAGTCTATAACTATACCCAAACACCTACACTGTACTGGTTTGAAAACTGAGCATCAAGTTAAAACTATTATTTTAGTATTTTACTAGCAGCCAAGTCATACATCATGTATTCTTTATTAGCTTCTGATAGCTGTATTACAATTTACTGGAACTGGATGGCAACACGGTACAGACCTCTCTAGAGTCATATATGCTAACCCGGATGTGACGCGTCCTAAGGTTAAGCCCTTCTCATGAGCGCCACCCCCTGAGGCAAAAGGTTTCTTATGGCCTCCTCCAAACCCCTTCAATGTTTACATTTTATTTCAGAAATGTACATGGGACTTTGAAGCAGTACGTTTTATGCAGCTCTGAATTTGATCACTGCAAATGCCAGACCAAATGCACATCATTTGTATTATATATCTAAAATCCACTGTGAATATGAATGATAATGCAAATAAAACAAAACACACATAGGTTACAGGGTTTTATTACTTATAGTCCAATTCTATCAACTAATTTCAAGTACTTTTCTAGTGCCTATTTCTTATTTCTTAACTGTTCATGAGACACTCCTTAAACCGACATGTACTGTAAGCAGTATGAAGTACAAAACTGGAATGATATTTTTTGTCTTGATTTCTTATCTTATCCGAAGGTGGTGTTGTTCCAGGCTACATTGGCTGCATCCATATCCACAAAGTTGATATAAACCCTAGAAGAAAAAGGAGGGGATATATGTACATCTGTTAATGAGTGTAATTGTGTGTTGTATGGACCTAACTGATGTTGTAAATTACTGTAGTTTCAGCATTTGTGGCTTCCTCACCTCTCAGCAGAGATCCCCAGGTGTTTGTTGAGCAGCCCACATAGAAGTTTGGAGTACTTCTTGTTTTGGGCACCACTGATTTTCCCAATGCTGTGGAGTGAGCAGAGGGCACAAGGATCTCCTTTGTTTCCAAACATCATCTTTTGGTCAGGGTTGATTTGCACAGCAATGTACTGAACAGAATCCAGGACAAATTAGAATCAATGCAAATGAACAAACGTAGGCTAATAGTACAACTATTGATATCACGCAGGATTATCAGAAGAAAGAAAAACAATATTATATTATATACAAGATATACCTAAAATATAATGCAAGAACACTAGAACTGTGGGCTAAAAGAAAAATACACAGATATCCAATTCAGTTCAGCGTTATGCAATAGTTTGCAACGGATGTTATTTGTTTTAACAGATTAGCAGATACGGGATAGATTTTATGAGTAAATCAAATAACACACCATATATGGGCAATACGTAAAACCTTAAATAAAACTTATGTGTGCAAATAAGCGCTATGAGCACCTTAGATTGCGCGTGTAAATAGTTTGTAAAAGGAGCTTACCTGTATAGGTTTACCCATCTCTGAGGCCAGCTCTTTGGTTGCCTCTGAAAGAAACTCATCTGGCACATCACTGCTGGGTACATTTGTGTTGACAACAAACATCGGCATGATTCCTTCTTTTGGAGAGATTTGATTTTTACAAACGAGAGATGTGACAGATGAGAAGTCCCTGTGCTGCACAGCGATAGCCCGGGTCTGCTTCTACTGTCAAAGAGACCAAGCGCAAAGTAGCCTGTGTGCACTACTGCCCCCTGCTGTCCACTGACATGTCCTAGCATTTTCTTGCCTAACTTCCAGTCTTTATTTGACAATGCAATTAAAATCCCACTAATATGAAGTATATTGAAAACATTTAGGCCTAAATAACTGACTTCAAGAAAGAACAAACTGTTTACCTGATAATCATCACCATTATATAAAGAAGTGACACATTATTGTATTAAATATGTATAATGAAAGACTATAAGCTATAATAAATTACATATGTGAGTATAGAACTAACACATAATATTTTACACAACACGTTTTTGTAATCGGTCTTACACTTAAAAATAGCAACAATTACAAAACAACATAACAATTTCATTTGTTCCACTGTTACTATCTTCAGTAATGAAAGGATATGAACCTACACTATACGGTCTATGGATATTAATAAGATATGGATGAATCTTTACAACTTTATATGAAACATGTTGAGCAGACTTCAATCTTCAATAATAAACAATTAATTAATATAAAACTAGAATGAGGAGGTTGAGATCCTCCACATATCCGTGCCTGGGCGGTTGTGTGGACAAGTCAGCCTGTGAGGGACTAGGAAACTGCGCATGCGCAGAGCTCTCAAGCGCATCCGCGAGCTTAGAGAGGGGAGAAGGAAAACAGTGGTGGATTTGGGAAGAGAGAGCGGAGAAGTTTCCATTGTAGAGGGGGACCTTACCTCTTCAAACAGCGTACAGGCTTTTTCTAAGTCTCGTATCAACCATCGGATCGTTATAGTTTGGGTGCATCTTCGATTTGTCCTTCCAAGCGGTGAGTAATAGTGTTAGCACGGCAGCTAGCTCGGCCACTTCCCAACATGAAAGAGGATGTATGGTAGTGTCTCGTCTCCTACTTCAACACCTCTGCCACACAATCAATAATTATTGCTAACTTTGTAGTGTAGGTATGTGGAATTTTGGTTAACAACGATGTAATCTGTATTTTTGTGAAATAATGCTCACTGTTCATCTAGCTAATCCAGCCAAATTGTTGTCTTTTAACCTAGTGTATGTTGTCGCGACTTGCTAGGGTAAATAAATGGAGGTGGTGTCAACTTGTAAACTACTATAACTGTGCTAATTAGAACTAACAGTATTCATGATCGTGGCATGGTCATTTCCACAGGTTTAAGGATCGCCTAGTACTTGCCATTCTAAACAACGTGATTGGGTCACCAATTAAACTATACACTTTTCATACACAAAAATAATTGTTATTGTTTCTACTGTTTGCTTGTTTGTTTCAGGTCTGCTGTTTTATGGCTGTAATGAAGATGATGGAGGAATCGGTGACCGCTTTTGAGACTCACCTCACTGCAGTGATGGACAGTCTCATCCGGGCATCAGTGTGTGAAATCACCAAACTCTTCCAGGACACAGTGAACGACTACCTGGTGGAGCTGTCTCTAAACAGGAATGAGAACGAGGCTCTAAAAGTAAGATTAAAACTGACTGAGAACAAACTGAGAAATGAGCGTAAATTTGGGATGAGCTGGGCTGCCCATCGCCGCACCTCTGGGCTGGCATCTGATGGACCTACAACTCGGCAAAAGCGCAAAGCTGAACTAGTCAGTAAGTATTTTTATCAACCTAAATTATAGCTTGGGAATCATTTTTATTGCACCAGATAAACCACATATAGAAAATAGAATTTCTTCCATATCATCCCAATTATTTAATCCTCATCAATATAACAAATACCATTATATCCATTCAGTTACCACTTCTTTATAAATTAGATTTCTGATGTTCATTTCATAAACAAAGATTTCTGATTTTGTTCTTTCTTTATTGTATTCATTTGGCTAGGAGCCATCTGTCTCCTCCTCATTCTGCTCCCTCTGTCCTTGGCCTCCTGCTACATTAGTGCGTCCACTCCTCTGGGCCCTCCCTCCCCCATCTTCTCCCTCCCTTCCTGCTTGGCTCCTCTCCCTCCCCCACTCCCTCCCTCCCTTCCTGCTTGGCTCC
>KN508917.1:25843-38023 GCA_000787155.1 Scartelaos histophorus
CCCTCCCCCGCGCCCTCCCTCCCTTATGCTCCTCTCAAATCTCCTCCCAATCACGTTGCACTCAGCTCCTACTCCTACTTGCTCCGTAAAATGTCCTCCCTGTCACGTGTTCCAGTCTCAACTCTCCATATTCTTTCTCCCCTTTTTATCCTTGATACCTTAAGGCTCCCCAATTAAATATAATTTTGCTCTTTTAAAATCAATTAAGAACAATGAAATTTATTGTTAATATTTTATTAAAAATTGTTTTATCTTTTCATCATTCACCATGATGATTTTGTTCATGTTAGGTTTGTTGTGGTGTAAATAGTATTTTGCAATGATTAACGTTAATGTTAAAATACATTTCATATGTTTTTCATTAGTGTTTAGAGTTGAAAATTGTGATCTGAATGGATTTTGTTTTTTTGTGATTTACATTTTTTTGTCGCATCTCCCAGAACTACATCAAACCTTTATACACTTGAGATAAAAGTTTCTTATACCTTTCTTTCATCTGCTTTTCTCCACAGGAGGCAAGTCAAAAAAGGGCGGTGCAGCAGCCTATGGCAAAAACTGGCCTGGAGGCGTGTGGGAGGCGGGCAGCAGTGGGGGTGGAAGTGGAGGTGCAGTGGTAAGAACGGGGAACGAGGCCAGGGAGATGTTCCTGGTGCAGCTCCCAGGAGAGGAAGAGGAAGGAGTCGTGGAGGAGGAGGAGGAGGACGAAGGCAGCCTGAGCGGAGAGGGGGAGGAGACAGCCGACATCAAAGGGGAGGTGAGCACTACACAGGCTTCTCAGAGGAGCTGTAGGAGGAGAACATGCCAGAGCAGAACTGCAGCGCCCAGCAACAAGCTCAATGCAGATGGAATAAAACATTATTGAATCTGCAGTAGTTTTCAGTTTTGTAACAAAGAAATACTCTCCCTTAAGTTGAAGTCAAAACCAATGTTGATTTTAAATGACAAACATGGTGTACGACAATATATTAGTCAATGCTGTGTCACTCCAGTGTATTACTCTCTGCATTTTAAGGTATTTTCTTTAACATAATTAACATCTCTCCTCAGCTGGCTGCAGCAGAGGGTTTTCAGCCTGCCTCTATTCAGCTTATTAAAGAGGCTCTGAAAATGGACCCACCCACACAGAACCATCACACCCCCGAATGTGAAGGTAACCTTACATTTAATTGATTACAATTAGATGCATGATACTTAGTTACAATGGATATTTCTTGTGTTCTTAGAAGATGTGTCCAATCGACCTTTGAACTCTGAACGTTCAGTGGGAGGAATGACTGCAGATGAGCTCAGAGGTTTGGAGTCTGCCCTGAGAGCTGAGAAGAGTCGTGAACAGGCTGCGATGAAGCCCTCACACATGATGAGTCCTGATCCCAAACACAGCAACACAGCACCCAAATACATTGGGTTAGACGGCCTGGAGCAAGAGGAGGAGCTGGACCTTGAGCCGCCCACTCTTCAGAGGGAGGACCATTTTGGCCAGATTCGGGTGAAGGTGGAGCTTGGTGGTGTAGAGGCAGAAGCTGAGGAGGGGGTGTCTGGGTGGGTAAGAGATGTCCACCCCGCAGACGTTATGGAAGAAGACAGTGCGAGTGAGCAGGAACAGTCAGAGCTTCCTCCGCACCTCTCTGCTCCTGCCAGTGTGGGCGAGTGCGGGGGCGCTGAAAGCATTACTGGAGATCTGCTTCACTTCTGTCCACAGTGTGGAGGCGGCTTTAACTCAGAACATGAGCTGGACGATCACCCCTGTCCACTAGGTGGCGCTCCTATAGAAAGTCCTTCAGATGAGCATTCTGGCTTCCATTGTGGGTCATGTGGAAACTCTTTTAACCACGCCTGGGCCTTAAAGACTCATGAGTGTTCCCAAGCTACGGAGCGGCCTCATGCCTGTGAGATATGTGGGAAGCGCTTCACACACTCACGCTCTCTAGAGCGCCACCACCTGGTGCACACCGGGGAGCGGCCTCACCGTTGCCCTCAGTGTGGACGCAGCTTCAGTCGCTTAGGAAACTTGGAGCGCCACCAGCGCATCCACACAGGCGAGCGGCCGTATGGGTGCGAAGCATGTGGGAAGAAATTCAGTCGTGTAGAGTATTTAAAAAGGCATCAGCTCATTCACAGCAATGAGAGGCCGACGCTCCAGTGCTCAACCTGTGGACGGGGCTTTGGAGATGTGGATGAACTGAAAAACCACCAATGTTTTTAGACAAAAGTGTTAAAAAAACTTTAACTCCTGTGATAGTTGAGGTAGATTACGAATGTGACAAAACTGTGATGTATATTACAACACCATAATAGTTCACATACATAGCTCATGGGGTATCTCTTTTGGTAGAGAATCAGAATTATTGGTATTTTGTTTTGCTATGCTTTTTAAACTGTGCTTTTGTAAGAATTTTATAGTTTACCCATAACTAGAGATTGTCTGGTTTTTAAAGTAGCACATCATGCTAAGGTAAACTTAAATATTCTATAAATAATCATTCAAACCATTTTGTTCTAGTCTCAGTTTATTTGTTGTGATTTATTTTTCAGTAATGTACAAGCAGTTTGTTGTTTCTGTTCTTTCCAGATTGTACAAACTTAACTACAAACCTTTGGAGGACATACTCCTGTTCTCACTCTTAAGAGTGTCAGTTATGCTTTAGTGTTATGTTTAACGTTTTCCAATATGCACTCAGTTGTACTATTTTTATTCGTTTTATTTTCTATACAAAGACTTTTTCTAGAAGCTGATCGAGGTGTGATGGACTATTCTAATAAATTTGACCTGACCTAATTATAGCTTTATTTTTTTAATCAATGCAAATGGTCCACTTAATTTGATCATTTTGTAGCATTTACTTTGGTTTCAGTGTTACATAAGCATACAGACTTAATTTATGACTAACTTGAAACAGTGCTGACTTTTCTTTGCTTTTGTCTTAAAGCAAGTCTTTGACAGTAGATGTACACAGACACAGGATGGATGAAGATCACCAGGACGAGTATTGTGAGACCAATATTCACCTGCAATTAAAAATATAAGTCATTCAAACAATAAGGTAATGCATGTTCAAGACCATTCCAGGAGATGTACTTGCATATAAGGGGTCCCCATTCAGAACGTCCTCCACCAAAATAAAACAGGGGTACTGCAGCAGAGACAGAAGTGCTGACAGACCTTTTATAAGGCCGTACAATTTACCAAAGTGACATGACGGGAAACTGAAAACAGGAAAATGAATAATAAGACTTAAACAACACTGGCCTATGTGTTCCTCTGCGGTCTGCATTAAAACAGTGCACTGCTCAGTCTTTAAATTTGTTTATATCATGGTCCCACCAACTGAAAATAGTTAAAATCTGACAACCTTTTGGATGTCTGTGGGTGTTCAAAGCATTATTTCTGTTCTAGTTGAAGGTAGTCCCTCCTAACAATAATTCATTTGTTTACCTGTTGCTGTGGTGATGCTCACAGCGTAGTGATATAGAACAGTGATAAACTGTTGCCAGACCACCTGATGGTTCCTCATCAAAAACATATTTTCATTCACACATGTTCAACACACAAATCATCCATATTTAGGCAGTTCATCTCTCAAAAACTTTGTTCCACCTTGTGATGTCATGTGCTAGTACAGGAAGTGCTCCATACAGCTTCACAAGAATCGTTTGGATGGTTTCAGGCCTGGAATTGTTCATTCCTACTGAACAAAAGGCGGCTATTAACTTGAAACTACTGCTTCATGACAACTCAAAGTGGAACAGAGCATTATGAAGATGTAGACAGACTAATAAACTAGGATTAACAATCAAGTGTGAAAGAAACAAAACAGAACTCGAGGTATGTTTTTGAGGAGGTGCATCAATTTTGTGTCAATTTTGTGTAATATAGGACCTTTAAGTGTACTCACATGACATGGATGAAGGCTGCATCACTGCCAGTGTAAAAAGCTCTGTTTAAAACCTGCAGGAAAAAGGTGAAGTACTGAAGCTGCAAAACGGGGATCATGGCACAAACTGAGAACAGCACACAGAACAGAGACGTCAAGGTGAGAGAAAGCACCGCAGCTCGCAGGTCTGCTTCACGCTCTCCAAGTCCTGTACACACAAAATATACCATTTCTGGCTTTAAAAAGAGGCATTTTCAATTATTATTTTCAACAATGTATAAATTTTCTCCCTTAATAAAATAAATGTATTGCTCTTCCACACAACATCCCTTACACACACACACAAAAAAGTAATACTGCCTATAGTAATAAATACAATAAAACAAGACAATAATAATGGTAATAACTAAAATAAATTAAAACAATAATAACATAAGATCAAGTAATGCACATATTCACAAATTCATAATGTGAAATATTGATGTCCTGATACAGTTACAGATATTGGTTTTTTTTCCAAGAATATTTTTTCTGTATCTTTTAGCTTTTTTTCTTTTTTTATGACTGCACTACAATTTGGTTTCTTTTTTAGTGAAAGACAAATTGTTTATACAACACACTTGACTTATTCACTGTTTTGATTATTAAAATAGGTGTGCACAGTTGATATGAAATACAAGTAGTGGTCAAACC
This sequence comes from Scartelaos histophorus, assembly GCA_000787155.1. Classification (NCBI taxonomy): domain Eukaryota; kingdom Metazoa; phylum Chordata; class Actinopteri; order Gobiiformes; family Gobiidae; genus Scartelaos; species Scartelaos histophorus. The sequence goes on from KN508917.1 coordinate 30,409, forward strand.
AAACAAATATTGTTGCTAAAATCTATTTGCTTCTGAAAAAACAGCAATTTATCAGAGTGTGATGTGCAATATATCGTTTATCACATGTTGTGATAGTATCATGTCAGCCATAGCCATATATTGTGTATCATATTGAATCGTGAGTGACAATATGATTCCCAGTCCTACTGTACTCTGAAGCATTCCAGGCAAAGCAATAACTTTCATGAGACAAACAGGTGACTGAGCCTCCACCAGAAAAGTTACACAGTGCTCCTTTAGCCATTATTTCATTCTATAAAAATAAGATGACATTACCAGCTTCTTTAAGTTTAGCGCGGTGTCTGTCCATGATGAGGCCGTTCCAGGGAGCACACAGGACACCACACAACTGTGTGACGGCAAATGCATTGCTGTATTGGCTAACTGCAACAAGTAAATAGCAGCAAAACATCCATTTCTATGCTTGTATAGTTCATTTTTAATAATGGTTCATACCAACAGGCTGGTCATGTCCACTGAGCCTCTGCAGCATTGGGTTTAATGTGCCAATGAACAGATAATGCCTCAGCTGTATCACAGACAACCAAAGCAAGTGCCAAAAAAAGAAACTGGACTGCACACACTGACGGAAACTCAACTCTGAGAATTAAAGATCATTTGTTGATTGTTATTCTTATTATAAGTTTTGAATATTTTATAATTTCTCTGTGCTCACCATTGTCCAAACATGCGCTGTCCTCAGATGAAGTTTCATTCAGTGTCAGGTGGGAATTATTGTTTGTCTCATTTTGCCCCAACATTACAGTGTTTGAATTACAACAGATTATTCTGATAAAAGAAAGCTCAGTTATAATATAAATCACAACGCGGGTTATCAGAGTCGTCTTCAGTTCATAAAATGTGATGTCAGCACTGATTAAAAGTTTATTACCCATAGGTGTAGTGCTCAGGCAGTGGGTAGGGGATTCTCTTCAGAGGAAGCAGAAACAGTGTCCTGAACACCAGAAAGGCACTGCAGGCCGAAAGGAACAGAAAGGACGAGTAGAGAGGGACCCCTGCTTCATGTAACAACTACAACAACAAATACAACAACAAATATGATATTGAAAGACATTTGTTTTTAATAACAAAATATAAAATTGAGATAAATCATTGTTTTATCATCATATTGTCCTACATCTCACCTTAATGACCAGGAAGAGCAGAGAGGAGGACCCAAAGGCTCCAGTGTAGACTGTGATGACTGTGGAGCGCCGGGCTCCAAACAAGTTCCCCACCTTCACAAAAACACATACCCGTTATATGCTATATAAACATTCTCATTATTTACAGTACAATGGCACATTTTATAGTCTTTACTAAACTTCTTGCCCTTGTTTTGTGCATTTTAGTTTTAGTTAGAAATAGATAAGAACTGCCTCTCACCTGCAGGTTGGTCATGAGGTACATCCTGCCTGCGACTCCCATCAGCGACAGAGCAGGGAAGAGCAGCACTGACAGAGCTGAGACAGATAGTATTTGTAATACTTATTCATATTAATACATCAGACTTATATAATGCTCTTTTGGACAAGATGCTTTACAAGCAAATAGAAAGCAATATTTATAATAAGCCTTCTGAAATGCTACAGTTTTTACCTGGGGTTGAGAAGGCCACCATCAGTGTCCCCAAAGTGAAGATACATCTAATGAGAAGAATACCTCTTTTAGCATTGTTTCAGATTTTGTTTAAAAAATACTGAATGCAACATAGACATGATAATTGCTATGTTCTGTGAAGTTTAGGGACAGAACAATCAGAGGTTGATCATTCTCAGTTGTTAGATCGCATGATTATTTTCTGTCAAGCATCAGTAATTAAAAGCCAGAATCTGATGGACTTACATTGCACAGAGCCGTGCCAGTGCCGTGCCCACCCAGTCAAAGAGGAACCCACTGGGAAAGGACAGAAAGTTTGATGCAAATGATGTGATGGTGAACACAAGAGAAAAGTGCTCATCTTGTTCACTGCACTCTGCCAGAGACAATATGTTTAATAGTTGACAATATCTGTTGAACCAAATGATATGGAAGTGCACTCACCCAATGGATGTGTGTCGTTAACTCCAACAGAGCTGAAGTTCAGTCTCTCACCGTCTTCTGTCCTGTTCAGTCCTGTGGCTCTGGCTGCTGTGGCGTTCACACACAATGAGCTGAAGTATCCTTCTCTCCGGAGTACGATGACAAGAGAAGCCCATCCAAACACAGCTCCTGCGAAGCACAGACACTCCAGCAGGCCTGTGCTGAAGGTCAGCCACCTGCGCACCCCAGAGCTGCTCCTCTCACACGCCATGGTCCTCAGAGCTTCTGACGAGGGCCACTGGAAAGCATCAGCTCTACTTTTTTAAGGTTTTATTCAATGTTTCTTGCACAAATACACGTTTTCCCCACAAATGTTTGCTGCTAAAAACTCTTTATTTACTTCTTCCTACTTCTACTTAGGTCTAGTCATAAAGTGTAGTATTTAATAATTTGTATTTTTGTATTACCAGTTTATTTATTTGACCTAAAACCATGCCTTTCTCACTGGTACATTGTATGCAGGGATTCTTTCCTGGAAGAAAAGTTTGCCTTTGCACAGGAAGATTCCTTCACATGGAGAGATGAATCTTTAATCAGGTTATTCACTTATATATATATATATTTTTATTATATTGTTAGTTTACTTTTTAAAATAAAATATATATTAGATATGCAATTTCTTTAAAAACACAGTACTTGCTCTGCCACTGTGCTGATCCAGACCTAAGTGACTAATTGGTGGCACCTGCATTAGAGTGGCATTTCAAAATAAAAGCTGCCATGAGCAAAACTATTTACCTTTAATGACTTGGTGCATTGCAGTAACCGTAACACAGCTCATACTGAGATGCAAACCACAAAAATGAGTGCATGTAGTAAACATTTATCAAAAGTTCATTATTTTATAAGCCAGTGGTCTCTCTACATCATTCACTAGACTTGAATGTAGTTCCATTGCGCCCTCTTGGGTAGAAAGTCGTAAATTACAAACCACTCAAACACACTAGTCATGTCAAAAGATTTATTGGTGTTTAAATGAAACCAAGTTGCATTGAGTTACAGTGAAAGTATACAAATACACCATACCAGTGACAAATAAATACTATAAAGTGATTTCAAACATGAGAGTACAAATTGGGAGTGCCAAATATACATTCCAGATACCTTTCTATTAGAACCAAATATTAGAACCAAATATTTGAATAGGGTTATCTCAGCTATTGCTCAGTCTTCTCTCGCTTGTGACGTGTTCAATACTGTTCCTACCCACTTCAAAATAATACTTGTATAAAACTTTACACTGACCACTGTAAATATAGTACAGCAGATTTTAAGGTCTTCTGATCCAAATCCAACTCGCTATTTCCTCCACTATTTTAAGAATCTCATTTGGGGCTGCCGTTGTAGAGGTCGTCGTAGCTTGCTGACACTGGTCTTGAAACAGACGAATGGGTGTTCCTAGTCTTTGGGTCAAAACCTCCTCCAGGGCGACTAAGGACATGCGCCTCACATCGTAACCCCACTTGGAGCGCTTCATCTTGGGATTCACGGGCACGATCTCCTGGTCACTGTGGCGGTCATTCCTACCCACTGCTGCGTATGTTGGGAAATGCGCACATTCTGAGATGCTTTTATTGTAAGATGGACAACAGTAGGCTGACCACATGTATTCTGGGATTAAAACTCTATTATTAACCGAGCGATGACTGTTTTTATAAGGCAGTGCCCCTGTAATGACATACATCGGCCCAATACAACTTCTCTTATATTGTTTTAACGTTTCTTGTTCCAGTTGACTCCATGGGCCAGAGTTGGAGCCGGCCCGCTGAGGCACTATATTGGTCAAAGTGAAAGTGGCCATTCGGTTGTTTTTGGTCTCCTGATGCATGCTGGGATTCAGATGCCCTTTGGTATAGTTGGAGTTTTTGTAGTCCTGCTGCACAGCCTGGCTCTCTATAATGTTGTTGTCCATCAGTGGATAAGGGAGAGGCTGCATCTCAGGGTTGGCACGGGAAAACACCAACTTGAAACAGGAAATGTAGAAACACAATGAAATAGTGTATATGCTTCTGACTAAACCAAACACAACACAATCTTTCTTACTTAGGCAAGGTCATTCAGTTTGTTCTCTTTTCCAAACTAAATTCTACTACACATTTTTACAGATTTACTTTATGACCGGCTATATTGTAAAATTTGATTATGATTTTGTTATGAGAAACTGAGAACTAATTTGGGCTTAAGTTCCAACAAAAGTCTGTATTTTCATTATACTAAAATTTCGAACTTGATTTTGATACTAAGACAGAGGCTTGATCATCAATATTGATTTATATACCACAAATATCACCTAAAAAGTATAATTTTCAAGACAATAGAATGATCTATTTAAACATCTGTAGATTTAGATTTAGATTTTCAGTACTGATACTTTCTTTTCTTTGTATCAATCATATTTGAGTCTTGATATTGTAACTCTCACAGATATTACTTATTAAAGTCACTTTTCCATCACTTTCACAAAGAATAAATACATAATCAAAGTAATAGTTTGCATGCTGACCTGGGGTTCATACATCCATGTTGCATTTGGCCTTTTGCCATTTGCAGGTTTGAGGATGTAGGCGGAAAACACTGGGACTCGGTGGTCTCTGTGATACAGAGTGGCGAAGTGGTACTGGTTTCTGAAGCGCTGACATATCGGCTGCAGTCCTGCTCCAATAAAACCTTGTGGTGGGGTCCCTTTGTAAAAGAAATCAAGACATTTGGAGAAGTCCTGGCTTAGTTCTGCATGCACCAAAATGACAGAGCAGTGTAAGAGAACTAGGGTCCAAAAAGTGAAGAGGACCATGACAAAAGACATTATGCACAGTGCACCCTCAAAGACTGACTGAACAAGTTACAAGAGTTACAAGAGTGGCAAATTTCCTGTCAGTCTGAGCTCTGGGGGTAAATAAACCAAAACTTCCTCTGTGGCACTTTGAGCAAAAGTGCATAGGTTAGCTGTCTCATTTCCTTTTTACGGTCAGCAGCAGTGCCCGGAGGGTGAGCAGCCCCCTCCTCAGTTTACTATAAGTTTACTGTAATGTGAAATTGGTGAAATCACATAAGTGGGATATTTAAACTGAAATATTTTCCATTTCCAATAATAAGGAGGCCAAGAAGGTGGATGTGGTGTGAGTGATATTGTACAGTTTTTTTTAAAATTGTATTTATTTATTTATTTTTAACTTTCTTTTAGTTGTAACATTCCTGAGGAATACGTCTGTAACCTACCTGAGTAGAAGTCGCACAACACACATCTTTTAATATTGGGTCTAGGCTTAAACAAATGACATTCTCCAGTAGCCTATTTTTCTGGTGTGGGCGTTCTTTCACTTACAGATTAAAACATGAATAAATAAATGCTCAGACACTTGGCAGAGCACTTTGAGTCACTCCCTCGCTCACGCTCACTGCAGATGTTACTGTAAGATACAGACACAGCTGCTGCAGACTGCGCCAGAGAGTCTCTATTGTGGACTTCATGAAAATAGCCAAAGGCATTTGTGATTCTGAAATGATGTAATTGACTGCGCTTTCTGGAAGACGCAACCAAATTGATACTTTCTAAATGTTTTCCGTTGTGTCACTTTTTGTGCAGATTAGACTTAGATTAGACTAGAGCCTCGTCACTAGAGACTTGTTTCTGATGATACATTTTGTTCAAATGTTACTCGTATATTCTGCAGAATTGCTACAGTTCTGTTCCCACGTCATTTCTTCTAAAGCCTGTTTGGCCCCGGGGCGTGTAAGGTCTGCCTCTGCTTGTTTCTACACGCCTCCAGTCTTTTCCGCCTCGCAGACCCGCCCGCTCTCTCACTGCTGACAGTAGCAGCTTCTCAAACTTGAGTCATTTTTGGTTTTTCGGGACTATGTTCGCTGCTGAGAATGGCGGAGGCCAACGCGCTTGAGGAGCTCCAGTCCGAGCTCACCTGCCCCGTGTGTCTGGAGCTGTTCCGGGACCCGGTCATCCTCGAGTGCGGCCACCACTTCTGTCAGAAGTGCATCATCCAGTGCTGGGAGGTCAAAGCTGAAGAACTGTCCAACTGTCCGAAGTGTAGAAAAGCCTGTGCCCGCAAACTTCGTCCCAACTCTCTGCTGTGCAACGTGGTGGACAGTGTGCGCCGAGCGCGCGTCATGGACGGATCTGCTGTGCCCACGGCCTTAGACACGGAACACGCACTAGAATACTCCGAGGAGCGAGAGGAGGGCTCCAGTATGAGCAGTCTGGCCTCGTCCATCTCTCACTGGCCCCGGATGTGCTCGGACATGTGTGAGGAGCATGAGGAGAAGCTGAAGCTGTACTGTGAGGATGACCAGCTGCCCATTTGTCTGGTGTGTGGCATGTCCCGGGACCACAAGACTCACAATGTCATCCCCATCAACGAGGCCTTTGAAAACTACAGGGTACTGCCTTTCAAACTCTCATAATATAATATCCGATTCATTCTTACATAGAGTGACCAGATTTTCAAAATACAAAACTGGGACACACCCGGTTTGGGATGGTTGGGATCAATAAAACTGCGAAAAGAGCGCGTAACATTGTCCACTGTGCACTCACATGTGGGTCAGTATATGATCTGAGGGGCTTGAGTTGAATTGAAGTTGAACAAAAATTATATTGCCCCTATATAATATATATTGCCCCTTTACGGTTTACTCGTATTAAACTAGTCAAAATAGGGACACTCAGGACATTTCTTCTATAAAACTGAGACAAATCACTGGTTTTGATCAGTTGTCTGGGACATGGGGCTCAAAACTGAGACTATTTCAGGTAAATAGGGAAGTCCGGTCACCCTAACCTTACCTTTCACTGCATAAATGCAGAGCATGTCTCAAAATCAGATTACAAAGCCGTCTGTCATCTTGTATGGAGCTAAACTAAAAGAATCTTACCAAGTACAAGTACAATTCTAAATTTTATTCTAAAAATATCATTCATAACTTTTTATGAGCTAGTTTAACAGGTTAGTACTAGAACAATAGAAGGTAAGACATGTCTGCTTTAGTTATAGACCTGGGTTATTACTTTTAAGGAATGTCTTCACTCAGCAGATATGAACTCCTGTCTCTCCTTTTCTCTCTATCCTGCCAACATTTCAAGAGCTGTTTTTTAGCAAAAGAAGAAGCTGTAGACATCTCATGCCTGAACAGGTTTAACTGTGCCCCTCACTCCTGTCTCAGGACACTGGTCTATTTGGTGCAGACCCTGTTTAACAGGAATGCAGCAGAGCAGTGCGGCTCTTTTAACTCTGTTGACTGTCCATGTTTGAGAGTTTTACTGGTGCTACATTCCTGATTTGTTTGAATATGTGGGTCACACAGTTTGGTTGGAGGCAGAGCATCATATGAATCCTGTTTAACATTGTTGTTTTTCAGAGCAAGGAGCCAATCAGATCATGTCTTGAGTTGACTTATATGTGACACCACTTGTTAATGTGTTTCATATGACCGTTGTTCAGGACAAACTGTCGGTGGCTCTGCAGCGGGTGCAGCTGCAGGCAGAGGAGGCCACGCTCTCTCT
>KN508917.1:38033-51794 GCA_000787155.1 Scartelaos histophorus
GCTCTTCCAGAGGCAAACCAATGATAAGATTCTCCTCATTAAGGTATAAAGTTACATATTATATATAGGTATAGCATAGGTATATAGGTATAGGTATATATAGGTGTAGCATTGAGCTTTGGCACAGACGTGCTGTAGGGACTGAACCTGAAAAGCCTGTTGCTAAGCACCACTCACCTGCATTCCTCCCATTACCTGGTATCTACTCGTATAAGTCATTACTCACTGTGTTCATTTCTGGGCTTTCTCACATTTGGTAAAACCGTAAACCTCTAGTGTGATATGTTATGACATAGGTGTGCGTCAGTCTGTGTTTGTCTTTCTCACCCCATCCAAATGAAAAGCATAAACACAATATTAAAGTACACAGTGTACACACCCTCACAAAGAGCGATAAGGGTTGTGCAGTAACACACACAAGGCTGTCTGTTACTGTGTCTACAGGGCAAACTGACTATGGGGTCTCCAGCCTGCAGCTACACTAAACACACCATCCGCTGCTACTGTGAGCATGTGTTTTCCTGTCTGTCGATTTGACCCAGTTTATGTGCACAGAGCATTGCACACAAACTTTTCACTTCTGTGTTTGACAGGATGTGGACAAATAGAATGAATAAGTACTTCCTCTTCCTCTCAATACACGTGCTACCTGTTTATACGGCTGTCACTGAAAACATACAAATCATATGATAGTGTAATAAACGATCTTTTGGGTCAGTCCAATTATCCACATTGAATAATATATTTAAATTTATGAATGGTACTTATCCAACGGCATGTGTTTTAGGAAAAGGCTGGAGACCTGGAGGAGCAGGTCACAGCGGAGATTGGCCGCCTGAGGGACTTTCTTCTTGAAGAGGAGCAACACATCAAGGAAAAACTACAGAGGCAGAAAGAGGACAAACTTAATCAACTGGAGGAGGCTCTGACACAAGCCACAGAGCAGATAAGCCAACTGGAAAAAACAGCTGATGAACTATGTGCCAAACTACGAGAGGAAGAAAACCCAGAACAACTCAAGGTAAAACAGAAAATAACAGAACTGTAACACTTCAAGGAACAGTTGTGAATGTGAAACAGATAAAACTTGTGCATCTGAATAAAATGATGCACAGTACAAAATAAGTTGGTACATTTCTTAGAAAACGGCAACAGTATTAATTTACGGTTTTAAAAACATGCAGTTCTATATCAGATCCAGCTCACTTGTTTGGTAATAAACATTTTACAGTGCACACAAACACATTTTTTTTAACATTTTGTTTTAGTCATTTTAATTAAACGGCATATATTACACTATTTTCTGTGTTATAATATTGTTTCGTCATCATAAATATCCCTGGGGTTGTAGGTTTTTTATTATTTTTTAATTTAAAACACAAAAGCAGCATATTTAGACTGAGTTCTTCTATCAAACAGTAAACACTCCCAACAACTCCATAAACCTTTGGATAATTTGGATAATTTCAGCCCTCAAATTGCCAAACTGTACTGAACTAAAGGTAAAGGAACAATGAAACAAAATACAACCCCAGTTACACATTACATTTCCCTTTTATTAGATCACAGCTGAACTGGGTTATGAAGATCAAATTATCAAACTGAATAAACTGTTAAATCCCTATTGTTCCACAAAGAGGAACTAAATACTAGAGCCACTTGGCAAAAACATGTTTCTGCTGAATCTTAACATATTTTCCTCTGCTCTCTACAGGGAATCAAAGACTTCATTGGAGGGTGAGTGTATTTTCTATTAATTCAAACCATGCCACACTCATCTGTCTGTTACATGACTGCAGTGCTGTTCTGTTGAGTAACTTGCATTTGCGAGTCTCAAGTTTGTCCTGTGATGACCTAAGGCTGTGACAGGATGTTGGGACATAACTGTGGTTTAACTGATAATCTGCACAAAAAGAAATGCTAAACAATACTTATCTATTCACTGGCTTTATTCAGTTTAAACATACTTAACAAACTAGAGTCAAGACAAAAACAATACATTTCCTTTGTTTTCTTTGTGAATTTAATGAAGTGACAATCTCCAGGTTGAAATGAACTGAGGAGATTGGGTCAAGAAAGACAAATTGTATAAACTATGAATCAATCCTTACTCACTACAGGGTTGGAGAGTTTGTTAGTAGTGATAAATTGAAAAAACTGAAAAACTTACTTTGTTTGTTAATGTAGCTTTTTAGATGTTTTATAGTTGTTACCTATTTCTGGTATTCTGTTTTTTTTAAGGCTTTAAGGTTAAAAAGGGGAATATACAACATTCTCAGACTAAATTCCCAGACAAAGCAAAGCCCTCATGTCTATTTTTAGTGTTGAAGTGTGGGAACAACTGTTGATAAAACTACGGTTTAAGAATTCAAATCTAAATCTAAAATGTTACTATAGGTAGAAATATTTAGTTACATTGTATGACAGATGGGAATGACATTTACTTTGTCTGTGAAGTTGTATTTCTGAGAAAAACAAGAAGTGATGGTTGTGAAGTCATTAAAAAAAACAACCATGTTTTGATTTTGCAACCTGCCAGTGCCAGAGCTCAGGGTCTGTTCCTGTGTTTGTTTAGGGCTGAGAGTTTGTTTGAGCGCCCCCCAGAGGTGAGTGTGGATCTGCAGTCTGGAGAGTTCCTGGGTCCTCTTCAGTACAGAACATGGAGGAAGATGTGGTCAATATTTCAGTCAGGTAACGCAAACAGCATAGACTAATTAAAAGCAATGTATAATTTTGAGTAAAAGTCATACATTTAATATTTAATACTGGCTACAGTTAAAAGTTCACAAACATATGAGAAATATCTGTTTTCTAAACCTTTAAAATTACTTAAAGAACATGTGAACAGCACAATTTGATGAGAGTAACCAGAGGGACCATGATCAGAAAGTAATTAGAATAATTTTGTTATTTATATTTAATTTTAATAATGCTTTAACTAAAAACATCTGATAATAATCTGATTTTGAGTCTGCATCTAACTACTGTACTACTCTACTAGCCACTGTAAAGGTCTAAAGGTCTAAACATTGTAATAATACACATTGTAATAATATATAGTAGAGTGTACATGTCTTTGAGTCTGACTATACATATCGTGATACACATGTCACGATTCGATATATCCTGATACTAAAACAATGGACAATATATTGCGATTTATCAATAATTACATCTAATACCGTCAACTACACCTTCACAAGAACAACGTTGTATGAAAATTAGCTTATTATTTTTTTAAATCATGAGAACAGTGAATGTAACTAATTCATTTTTGTGAAAAATTATTATAAAATTATTATTTTTAAAATCAATTAGATATTTTGAAACGATTTGAGAATTGTGCAATGAAGTATCACGATATATCACTGAATCGATTTTTTTCTTACACCCCTAATATACAGTGCTTTTGTTCACCATATGATTATATTTACATGAAAAGTGTTAAAGGAGATGAACAGTTTATCCCTTCTTTGTAAAGCTTCTACATCAAACCATGACAAAGAAATCTGTTAAGCATCTTGTCAAAACATCCATTTATTTAATAACTATACCTAAGTTTGTTTTATGTTTTATGCAGCTAATGTAACGCTGCTCTTGTTTGTGTGCAGTAGTTAAATCCTTCTGCACATGTACATATTCCACTTTGAGTCGGCTTTACTGTTAACAAAGGGCGGACAAACATTATCCAGTGAGCCAGTGACTGTAGCTCCATTGTCTAAAACCCTCTAAACTGTTTGTTTTCCTTCACTGTCAAACTCCTTCTAAGCTACTCTAAGCTTTGGTGACCAAGAATGTCAAAAATGCAGTGATTAATGGGCTTGTAACGTGCTCTGTTCCTTCGTCTCTCATTGTGCATCCACCAAGGGCATTCAGACTCACCAAACACATCTAAATTCCAGTTTACGTCACAGTAGTTACACACACTAGCATTTAAAATTTAGTGTGTTCATTTAGCTACAACTCTGGCACGTCTCGTCTTTCAGTAAATTAACAGTGAGTGATTAAGTCTCTAAGCTGAAGGTCAACACCAAGGATATGCCCACAGGATCATTGCTTGTAATTGTAGGTCATGTTTAGTCCAGTGATGTCCTTGGTCAGCCCTGGTCCTAGTTTTAGAGCTTGGTTTAGTTCTTAGTCTAGTCCCGGTTTAGTACTAAATTAGACTAACCCTAAAACAAAAAAATGCACTACATTTCCACAGTTTGCTTAAATGTTCAGATTCTTAGGCTTAGATTTAATTAAATATTCAAAAATAGAAAGGACTTGCAAAATGTGATTATTCAAGTGGAATTGTAAGAAACGAGAAATTAGAATTGACTATTTTAAAATTGAAAAGACTATTTTAGACGCAGAAATGAAGAAGTCCCTTCAGTCTTCTCTACAGAAAGTAAAAGTCCTTCTCTATCGGCTGTTTATGTCACACGTATCATACAAAAAGTTTGATTTCCAAATGCAACAAGATCTTGTGAGCTACAATTGTCACAAGATTGTGCACACATGAGCAAAGTGATCTGGCAAAAATGTGTTAAAAAACATGTCTAAAATTGTGATGCCAAACTCTAAATTGCACAATTGAATTATTATAGATTATGTCATAATCTAGTTTCATTCTAATGGACCTACTCTTGTGTCTTATCCCCCCTCACAGTCACATACTTCTCATAACACAACAAATGTATATTGTGACTTTAAAGTAAAGATTTGTCTTCTTTGTTGTAGCCATGACCAAAGTGACTCTTGATCCGGCCACAGCCTATCCCTGCCTGTGGGTCTCCGAGTGCTGCACCAGTGTCCAGGTGGGCAACATCCGCCCCACCCTCCCCAACAACCCAGAGCGCTTCACCCGCTACAACATCGTCCTGGGGTCCCAAGCTTTCACTTCGGGGCGACACTACTGGGAGGTGGAAGTGGGGTCAAAAACTGCCTGGGGGCTGGGAGTAGCCAGAGCATCTGTGAACCGAAAGGAGGAGATCAGCCTCTGTCCTGAAGACGGATTCTGGACCCTGGTGCTCCGGGACAATGGAGACGGCACCAGTGAGTACGAGGCCTGCACTGACTCAGAGGAGGAGGGCTTGATTTATCCAACCAAGCGCCCCAGCAGGGTGGGGGTCTACCTGGACTACGGTAGGGGGGAAGTGGCATTCTACAATGCAGAGGACATGGACCATCTTTTCACTTTCTACGACGCTAAATTCCAAGAGGCGGTTTTCCCGTATTTTAACCCATGGCCAATTATCAACGGACAAAACCGGGAGCCCCTCATCATCGTCTCACCACACTGGGCTTAACCTGCTTTATATTAAATCGGGCACTTTATTCTAGTAAATGGACACTAACCTGAAATAAAATGTGCCTTTGTTTGTAAATATATGAATATTGTTTATGTAGCATAATTCCGAAAATAATTTAACTTTCAAATATCTCGTAAACAGCCAAAAATTCATTTCCTAACAAGTGTAAAATTAATTTTACTTAAGCAATGCACGCTCAAGTTGAGCCCACAATGGCTTTTCCTTTTTTCCATTGTATTTTTCTGCTACTGCTGTACAGCTCCACTAGGGGGCAGGCATGTTTACCTACTCCCATTATTTAAGTAATGTGAATAAGACTCTACATTTTCTGGAAATTATAACCTTAATGTAGTAAAAGCAAATGCACCACCACACATCACTCATCTACTAATATAAGATTTAATAGAAATAATAATAACAATTTGTATTAAAATATGAATACTTTAGTTTATTATGGAAAAATAAAATTAACATAATTATAATTGCAGAATTTAAATTATTCTGTTTAGAATAAAATAAAAAATAGAACCTATAAACTAATCTTAAAAAAATAAAAAAATAAGACTAAAATAAAACTGCATGAAAATATAAAATTATTAATATACTTTAAATAACATATAACACATAAGTTTGATTGTTATGTGAATTATTCATGTCTAGTGCCAAAGACATCCAGTGTCCTTTTAGACACAGTTTACACTTTGCCATTTTGACCTTTGAGTATTTTAAAAGACTTCTATTACGAAATAAACCAAATAAATAATGAGAATTGGTCTGACCCAAATAAAAGTTTTATCTTTGTGTGCGTCACCCGCCTATACATTAAGTGCAGGAGTGTTACAGACTTGACGGGGTTATGTCCAGGCTCGCCCTTTTCGTCTGCCTCCATCTTCATCTGTAATTAGATATTATAGAGGACTGATCAACATGGCCTTAGTAACACAAGCCTACACTTCTACATTCTGAGCAGCCACTCCCTCAATCACTCACCTGTCTATAACCAAGATTAAAACTCAGATTCTCTCACACATTTCCCCACTTTCTTTCCATCTAATTTCCATCTTGTCAGAGATATTTCAACCTCTATGCATTTTTGAGACCGATACTTGAAGATAATGTAATGTCTATGTTTAACCTTGACTGTCGGTAACTTGGTGCTTCATATATAGTTAATAAGGATCGGGATTGTGCGAGGGAGACACAGAGGGGCCTATGCGGTTTAGGTCCCAAGTTTAAGTGATTCGTGGAAACCTCATTAGAAATCGGAGAGAAGTTAAGCCATACGTTATCCACTGTCTGGGCAACCTCCAGTGTGTATCAGATGTTTAATCCAGGTAAACTGAAGAAATGAGAAGAAGATGGAGAAGTTAAACAAAAAGCCATTGTAAGAGTTAAAGTCTATAGGTGTGTCAAGTTGAGGAGTTTAATATGGGTGCAATGATTAATCTAAACATAAATAAAATAATGCTGATTACTTGTCTACTAAAGTAGCACTTTTGGTAATGTATGTTTATACCACGGACAGTTTCCAATCACTCACAAAGCTCACGTGGAGATTTTTCCCTATGCAATTTTTTGTTCTTGTTATTACAAAAAATACAGGCTTCATCTGACACAATGATTTACTCTTCTACTGATCCCTATAATAATGTTGATTCCTCATCACAAACATACTGTACCTGGAGTATTGTTTTATTTCATTCATGCATATTCCCTGCTGTGCTTTTCTTTCACACATGTCATGATGTCATGTGGTAATACAGGAAGTGCTCCACTGTGTTTTTAAACTCCATATATCATCTCTAGAATAATTTGTATGTTTTCAGCTCTGGTGCCAATCTTCACTTAAGTAAATGTAAAAAGTAGCTGTTAACTTGAAAGCTACCACTGCATGACATCACAAGATGGAACAGAGCATTTTGAGCTTTGGAGATGTAGATATCTTAATAATGCAGGATTACTCATTACTGTTAATGAAACTAAACACAACTCGAGGTAAGTTTTGATGAGGTAATAATGTTCTAACTTGGCTTAAAGCTCACAAGTGTTAGTTTTGTACAATATGAGCCTTTTAAGCTAAGACAATAATTAAATAATCCTAATTTTCAATGAAACATTTGGAAATAGTTTCTATAAAACCTGCATGAGAACTAACTTAACAGTGATTTTTAAATTAACTCACTCACTTTCACTCTTCTCAAAACAAGCAGCAACTTTTTTAATATTTGCAACACAGTATCACCAAATAAAGTACTGCAATAGATATGTTGTCACACCATATCTCCATATCATATCACCATATATTTGTCTGTCTATTTCTCTGTCAAAAAGTAAGTATTGCTCATAATAACTCTATTCAGTTCAGCCGCGTCTATGCCTAATTTCTTTAAAAACAAATCGAATCATGTTTATATCTGTAAAGCTTTTAGTGGAATCCATTTTTGTGCATCACTATTGTGCCTTTGTAGAGCTGAAAATAGCACTGATCTGTTACTGTTTGATGTGCACTCGCTTCTTTGCATTTTCACATTTATAAGCAGGGCCCGAGGTAGGACACTGTCTGCACCTGTGTACGCTGCCCAACCACACGTGGAAAATAAGATTATGTAAGAATGTGGACGTCATTCAAGAGATCTGTTTTTATTCCAAACCAACGCTGCAATTTCAGAATGTTTCATCTGACCCGGGCAAATCTAACAACAATCCAATTTGGACACAACAAAGGCTGCAGATATGAAAGAGATGGAGGGATTAATGGCATCTCCCCAAATCAGCTTGATACTGTTGGCCCAAAAAATGACACCTTCTCTATGTCCATGTAAAGAAAAATGGTGCAATTCTGACCATTTTTGTATTTCATATTTAATTTTTTGTTGGTTCTTTTTTGAACCAGTCCTGATTTCATCTAAGTTTCCTCATGTATGGTCCTGCTTAAGTCCAAGTTAAGTCTTATTTTAAACCCGTTTTAGTCCTAGGGGTGTATAATTTGACAATTGCTGCTTTATGATGCCTATGTTCCCTTTTTAGAAATACAACTGTAAAACTGGATGAAAGTTTGATGATCTATTACCGACCTTTATTGAAAAAATCCTAGTAAAATCAAAAGCTGTCATAGTACTTATAGGCTAGAAGTATTTGTTTAAATGTGCACTGTCACTTTTCTGTTTTCTGTAACTTTTTACTTGCTTGTCTCCATGGAGATCTTATTGTTTTACCTACATTTGACCTTCATTTAACTCCCCAGGCCAGGGAGACAAACGGATGAGGCCAAGTTAATGAATAAATGCAAAAGAGTTAAGTTTAATATACTGTGGAACACTCCAGGGAAAGCAATGACATCTATATTGGAGACGTACAAGTAGCACTGCCCCTTCCAGAAAGCCACAAAACGCTGCTTTAAATTTTAAACTTGTTTACGGTTTGGAAAGATGACCTGTAAAACTCTATACTGTTAATGCACGGTTAACTTTGCATATGTGATAATGTTCATCAAGCCTTAAAATGAGGAATATATGATGTTTTGTCAATGTTGATGGAAATGCAGAGAGGAAGAGGAGGAGAGAGAGAGGTCGGTGTGTGAGAGGTAGATAACGCCAGTGACCGGTAAAGTTGGGGAGGTATAGAATGTCACCTAAAGGAGCAGGGATCGGCACGAGGGCAGAGGTGCAGGAACCCAATCCCACAGCCAAGACTAGTGCGGATGATAAAAACCTGCTCACCTGAAACGCACCGCGAGACCGAAATCTAGACAACCAAGGTGCAGCACTGACGGAGCCAAGCAACGAATAACTTTTTATTTTTTTGCACATTTCATTTAAAAGGGAGAAAAAGGAGATTGGAGCTTTATGTTTCACTACATTTTTGGAGTTTGTTTTATAGCCTTTATACCTGGAGTTAGTTTTTGCTCACTTTTTTGATTCACTAACATTTTTGGATCCAGTTTTTGATCCAGTTATGAGCTTTCCTGCAGGTCGCTTGTGAGGTTTAACACGTTAAAGCAGAAAAACAAGGCAGCGGCGTTAAGGGCCAGTGTAGCGGAGGAGAGAGGAGTGAGGCGGGTGAGGGAGGGGGCGGTGGAGAGAGAGGGAGGATTGAGATCGACGCTGAAACATGTTCATGATCATTCGGGAGACGCCAGCAGGAGGAGGCGCGCCGGGGGCCGTGAGCGCACCACCCGAGAGGACTGCGAAACAGGTGCGTGCACAGATCTAATGCCCTTTCTCTTAGTAAGCAGCTAAAGACAGGGACTCTGAAGCAATGAAAGAAGGACTAGAAAAATAGGTTTACTTTTTTTAAATAAAGCAATGTGTAACCAATGTATGAGAGAATTTGACTTCACAAACTTATTTTTTTATAGCACGTAGCTGTGTCTGGCTAAACCATCCTCTATATTTCACATAAGCACTGTTATTGATCTATTATTCATTCATTGTTATTTTAAATCTTAAAAGGTTTGTAAATGAAATACAATATAGTTATAATATAAACTTAAAGTATAGTTAAGGCCCACATCACAACAAATTTACATGTAACAAATATTTATAATGATGTATTTGTTAGATTAATTTTCATAAATGCATGCGTATTTGGTTTGCTCTTATTGGAGTGGTCAATGAATAATTTATTAGACTTTGGTTTCAGGTGTTACGCTTAATAATTATGAATCTATAAAACAATCTAATATTATTTTTATTATTTTATTATCTCTTTTTTAGATAATTACAAACTCGTTAATGCCGATCATCATGAGAGCTATAAAGCAGCAGTAAAACACAACATATAAAATGTTAATCGAGATCTCATTTGTCTTGTTTCCTGGAAAGTGGCAGAAGCCTTGCCTCATTTGCATGCATTTTAAATGTCCAGGTGTCATATGCAGGACACTGAGCCCCATATTTTGAACGCTGTGACATAACTGTACCAGGCTTGTGTGTACAGTCTCTTTCCTACAGTCACTCTCCTCTTCCCTTTAAAGGTTCAAGCTGCGATCAAGAAGAAAGTAGAGAAGCAGAAGAAGAGAAAAGACGGCCAAGGAAGGACCCCCGGCGAAGTGTCGACACCACAGACGCCGCGGCAGAGAAAAGCCCAAGTGGTGAGGCCGAACCCCACCATCGAAGAGGCGCACAGACTGGAGCAGACCCTGGAGGAGCTGATGGAGGGACCACAGAGAAAAGAGGAGCCACAGGAGCCAGAGAAGGAGGCGGAGCCAGTGGACCTGCTGCCCATCGTCACCTCTGTGTTCGGACAGGTAAGAGACGCATGAACTGGACTTTATCTGAATGTGAAGTTATACTGATGTGTCGAGTGGTTACAAATACTCGAATAGAGTATAAGTTAAATAAAGAGTTAAATAGAGTATTAAAAAGCTGTAAATAGGCCTACTAATTGCTTAGATAGACAGTAGATAGAGTACAAGAGGTCACAGATGGATCTTGTATGTTAATAGATAGATGTATTTTGTTTGCTGCCTCATTTTACATACACATTGTCTAATCTTGTCAACAAAACAGTGTAACTAGACTTTTCATTCACATAAAAGACCTCCTTATCCCTCTTGTGAGTTTTGGTTGCCTACAAAATGTAACTGTACACCCTTCATGATACCATGGAAATAGAAAATTAAAGCCCTTCTTAGGAACATTTCAGAAATAGATATGTTTTTTGCCATACTGTGGAATATTATTGTCAGGGACAAAATATCTATAACTGTACAACCTTCATGATACCATGGAAATAGAAAGTTAAAGCCCTACTTAGGAACTTTTCAGAAATAGATATTTTTTTGGCCATACTGTGGAATATTATTGTCAGGGAACAACATTTTCATTGAGATAAGCAAGTGACCAAATTCGAGTCACATTTGTGGAGATGCAACACTCAAATTGGCAAACAAACCCCCCAAACAAAACAACATAACAAGCAAAAACCAAAAATAAATAAACTTTGGTATATTTTTGGTTAAAAAGTTACGCTCTAGGGCTTTAGATGCCATTATAATTATATTATTTGGCTATATTTAGATGCTCTGTACGGTCAGAACTTTATTAAAGTTATATGAAGCAGCAAGCTACTGCTTTGGGCTTGTGTTACCAAACGCTTTATGTAAGTGTGTAGTAGAATCGTCCTCTGTGTGGGCCCATGTTGCGTGGCTCAAGTTCTGCGGGTGATTAAATGTCTTTCCAGTCTCATGATTGAAACTCTAAGCCCCAAATACAAATTTAAAACCATCTCATCTGAGTTACACTTTTCGCCTGCCCCACATGACCCCACCTACCCTCTTTCCCGGTCCTTCACGTACAGGCTTAATTAACTACATGTCACTAATGCCAACAATTCTTGCAGCCAAACAAAGTGGACTAAAGCTGAGAAGATAGCGTGCGTTTGGGGGGGTTTAAGCTTCTCTACTGCGGAAAACATGAGGGAAGTGTAATCCGTAAGGGATACAGCCACAGTCACACACAGATCTGAAGACACTGTCCACTGGTGTCAGCTCAAATATGGAACAAGACGTATGGCACGTATGGGCTTTCAGCATCTGTCACCTCAACATGTGTATTCTACTGGTATCATGTTGAGTTAAGTCAGGAGTATATGGACTTAAGGTTTTGAGTAGGAAGAACAGATTATGTTTCTCTCACTACAAAGCGCTCATTGCCTTTCTAGAAACAAGTAACCTGACCACAGCAGTAGTGGGGTCAAAAACAGGAAGTTGTTATTACGTTAGTAAGACGTGCACGAGAAGTCAACCATGATGTTGCTGAGCCTAATTAGGGGCACCAGGGTAAGAGACAAAAGAGACAATGACGCAAAGAGGTCCCGGATATTTTAAGACAGAAACTGTAGACGTGGAATCCCAGAGACACAACGGGCAGATAAATGGTCTGCATGAAAAGTCTTACCTTTATTAACCTTTGCTTTTCTTCCCCTAATACGTGAAATTGCCTCTTGTGAGCTTTAAGCCATATTATAATGTTACCTCCTCAGAAAACACACCTGGACCGTGTTTTGTTTCATTTCATCCACACATGTTTAAGTAACACTTTTATATTGGTCTGTCTACATCTACAAAGCTGAAAATGCTCTGTGCAACCTTGTGATGTCATGAAGTGGTAGTTTTTAAGTTACCTTTTGTTCAGTAGAGACAGGAAATTGATCAATTGATTCTAGTGAAGGGGTATGTCACGTGTATATAGAGTTAAAAAACGCCTCCTGTCTTACCACATGGCATCAAAAGGTGCAACAGTGTGTTTAGTTTGAGAGAAGAACTCAAACTACCTAAATCCTAAATCTGCAGGTTTGTGTGTTAAACATGTGTGAATGAAACAAAACACAACTCCAGGTATATTTGTGACGAGGAAACAAAAATAAATAAAACGTAGATCAGAGAATAGTGTAATATGGGCCCTTTAAACCTTAAATGTTTGCATGTATTATTCACATTCTTTCATGTCTCGATTTTCAAGTAATTGTTGGATATTCATAAAATTTAGAGCTGTGATTTGATTTGGTTGTACAAGTAAAATGTATTTGAGTAAATGTAGTTTTAGTCAAGCATATGGCAAAAATTAGTGAGTGACAAAACTCAGACCTCCTGATGCGGTTTTCATTATATTATAAACCATTTTATGACTTACAAACATAATTATAATCACAATCATAAACAGGACTCACTATATGATGCTTTGGGATAATAACTGATTGACTCTCCTTTGGCCAAAAGGTGTGAGAGCGTCAGGGATTAGCCTTAATACTTTAGCTTCCTCCTTTCACAATTTAAAATTAAGAAGATTAAAAATATTACACTGTGTCACACATAAAATAAATAAAGAGCTTCATAAACAATAATAGATTACACAGAAATTTAGTACAAAAAATCAGATACTAATCGATAATGAAACGAGTATCTACAACAGATACAAAAATATGACTTAAAGAAGACTTTTACTAGCTTTATCAAATTAGTAGACGACCTGGTAATTACTATTTAGTGTTGAAAATTGTGATTATTGTGGTATTGAAATTTTTATTGAGTATCAAGCCAATTCCTCAACACTGAAATAGAGTTTCCCGATCACAACCCGATCTGTACCTGCCCAGTGCTGCACTAACACTGTTTTACTAAGATCACTTTACTATTGTTCTACCACACTCCACCACAACACACATGCTCAGCTAGTGTTACAAGTGCATGCCACAAAATTAACCCACTACTGATGGAGTTACCGTCAGTCATGTGCCCACTTGGACGTGCAGCTGAAAAGTAATGAAAACGCAGTGTGGCAAAACCTGTGGGTCTGGCATTAAATAGTTATTCACATCAAATATTAAAATAGAGGAGTTTAATCAGACCTAATGGCATTACTGCTGTCTTTGGTTATTTAATCAGTGGTGGAAAATAACAAAGTAAAACTAATAAAGACCTGTACGTAGGTAAATGTTTTAGGTATCTGTATTTTACTTGAGTACA
>JACN01115200.1:0-15173 GCA_000787155.1 Scartelaos histophorus
TCCCCTCACTCTTTTCTTTAGTCCTCCCGGTACTGCCCAGCTCTATTTGAGATGTGGTTGTGGGTAGAGTTTTGGTCTTTGGTTAAATATTATTGACTTATAAATTGTTGTGACGGCATGTGAAACCCAGCATCAGGCAGTGTTGGTGTCACATGTACACAACCTATAGTTCTGCAAACAGTGCACCACACTCTAAGCTGGATGAGAAAATCGATGTGACTCAGTGTTGGTTATATGTATTTGTTTTGCAGGAGGAAAACTGTGGTGGGCCGACGATGAATCAGCTCAACTGGGAACGGTGACCAAAAGAGACGGACGAAACTCGGTGGTCCTGCGCAACAAGACCAGCGGAGTAGTGCACATGAAAGTGTACGACCGCGAGGGCCAGAAGGGTAAGTGCATCCGGCTAACTTTTACTTGGTTCCGTGGGAAAATAAATATTTATCAAGTGTCAACTCTTTCATGAAGATATACATAGGCACGGTTTTGGCCATTGAAAACATGAGTATGCATTTGGATTTAAAGACAACAATTGCATAACAATACGTTGGGTTAATATACACTGCACAAAGAAATTAAAAGAAGACTTTTAAAACACATCAGATCTCAATGTCGAGAAGTGGAGAACCTTACAGAAGTTGCACAGATTGTCCAACTTCTCTAGGATGGCACATCCGGATGTGCCGCTGCTAAGAGATTTAATGTGTCTCCCAGCACAATCTCCAGAACATGGAGGAAATGTCAGGAGACAGGCAGTTACTCTAGGAGAGCTGGACAGGGCCGTAGAAGGACCTCAAGCCATCAGCAGCACCCATATCTGCTCTTCTGTGCAATGAGGAACAGTTTGAACGTGCAGGGTCCTGGTGTGAATATCCCTGCCCATATATATAGCCACAATAAGATCATAATGGCAGTTAACAGTGCATTGTTCATTTACTCCCTTCAGTTGTTGCTGATAAGCTTCTTCTGTAGCCACAGCTGCCCTAGGCTAAACTCATGGAGGTTGAGAATGTATGCCATGGGCTCCTCTGACCACCGTCAATAACTCATTCATATGCATACACGCATACACAGGCAAGAGTGGTGAAGTGTGCCCCGGGATACAGTAAATAACTACATTCACTGTACAACATATTGCCTTATACACTGTTAACTTACAAGTCGGCATGGCTTTCAATTTGTTCAGCTTGATTAAATATGCATCACATTTGCTGCTGTGCTTTTGGGCAAGACACTTTATCCACACTGGCACTTTGAAGTACAAGTGTGAATGTGTTTGATGGTGTTTGCAAAAGGAAGCTGCGGGTGAAGAAAGACTCAGGGGTGAATGAATAATGCAGCCAGTTGTAAAGCAACTTATAGTGACTCTAAAAGTGATCATACAAAATAAATAACATAAACGAAGTTGTGAGTGCTTGGTATTCTTTTTGTATGATAAATAAACTTTGCAAGCAAATTTGCCTACCAACTATCAACTATCAACTATACAGATGAAAGCCCACCGATACTCAGTCTTCCATTTTTTCTCTTCTCTTCTTAAAATTCAGGAAGGAACCCATGCCAGGTAAACAATGGTGGATGCTCACAGCTATGCTTCCCCACTTCAGAGAACAGCCGAAGCTGCTCGTGCACTGTGGGGTACAACCTGCGCAGCGACCGCATGTCTTGTGAAGGTAGGGGTCCTGCAGCTAATAAACAGCCGGAGCCACCATTTGAATATCTGAAACTGAAATGGTTTGAAAATGGTTTCTGCAGGTGTGGATTCCTTTTTGATGTATTCTATCCATGAGGGAATCAGAGGGATAGCTCTGGACCCGGACGACCACAGCGAGGCCCTCATGCCCATCACAGGGACTTTGTTTGCTGTGGGAGTGGACTTTCATGCAGGTACACAGAACACACACTGGAGTTTGTCCATTTGAATAATCAGCCATATTCCTTGAATCATATTAGTTCTGTTTCTGATAGACGAGATTTTCAAAATTCAACACTGGGACACACCTGGGATGGTTGGTATAAATACAATGTGAAAAGATCGCGCAACATCGTCCATTCTCACCTCACTTGAGGGTCAATATGTAATCTGATGGACTTTTGTCATTTTTTTAATTGTTGAATATCTTGTCATTTTCAAAGCACAGTGTTCTGTATTTTAGCTAAACAAATGGTACTATATGGTAATATACTAGTATATCGTCCGCTTTACTGTTGGTGAGTATCAAATTGGTCAAATATTGAGACACATGAGACATTTCTTGTATAAAACTGGAACAAATCAATGGTTCTGGGTGAATCTACTGGGACAGGGCTCAAAACTGTGACTGTCTTGGGTAAATCGCGACATCTGGTCACCCTACCCCAATTAATCACACAGCCACTGGATTGCCACAAGCTGCCGACCCATCAGCGTTAATCTAGATCAATTACACAATTTCAATGAGATTAATTTAGATTTTTTTTTAAAATCCATGCCCACCATTAATAATAATAATATTTTTGAGTAGTAAAACGCCTATAGTTGAATGAATGCAAAACTAATAGTTAAATGCCATTCTGTAAAGCACTAAAATCTCCATAGAGGCAGCAAATGGCTGATCACCCATTGAAAAAGTTACATTGCATGCATTTAAATACTATAATATTAAAAAGAAGATTTATGTTCAATATGAAAATATCAAAACAAGTACTGTTCATTGTGTACTGTACTCATTGTAATGTCAGCCACACATCTTCTGCACATTCATTTTGTACAGGATAATTACAATGTAAGAAAATACAGGATGTTTTCTTGTACAGTTGGCTCTACTACTGGCTGGAAATTGGCAGACAAAATCAATGCTCCCTGTTCAGCAAAAACTAAGAGGCCAAAGTTCATATAAAACAGATGAAAAGTTTCCTCAATAACAAAGACTTTTTATACTGTTATACTCTTTCTTAGTTTGTTGGACTGCAAAAACACACACACATAGATACATAGACACATAGACACACACACACAGCGGTGGAATTATCAATAAAATAGATTGGCTGCATTTATATGGGCTGAGAGGATGCTATTTGGAAACTCTTAATATACAACTCAGTTCAAATCCGATTTCAGTCCCTAGTCAGGCTACTATTAGACAATGTGTGATTTTGTTCTGTGGTTCTGTTCCCCGCAGCGCTCCTCCGTAAAATGGAGAGGGACAAGAAAAATGATTGTTCTTCTGGGCTCTAACCTTTTGAATAATGGTTGGTGGGCATGTGGAGTGCAGCCTACATGAAAGAGTAATAAGTTTGCATTACAAAAAAAGACTGTTTCGAATAGCATTAAAAGAAAGAAATTCGTCTCAAGTTCTTGCAACCATTCTTACACAAAGCAATTCCCCGGTTGTTGTATCAAATAAGAGCAATGTAACATCCAATACAAAAGTGTGTACCCAGTGGCTTTGCCTGTCACTTTCTTTCCCCTGATTGTAGATATTCTCCTACTTCTCACTTGCTGCACTTTCTGTGATAAAAATGATAGATTTATAACAAGGGCAAATCTATGCTATGAGTATAGTCTATAGGGTTAGGGTTAGGGTGGCATAATAATGAACATTCAAGAAGGAAATCTTGTTCAGGAGATATAAATATATAAAAGCTATAGTAGCCTAGCTTATATTGTGTAAAATGCCTGCATTAGGTGAATTACTGAGCCTTTTAAGCTAACTAAAAGATGGAAATAATAATAGAAACCTGATGCAATGCCCTTCTTGTTAAGATTTGGATTACATACAGAGATAAAATTAGATGGATTAGAAAATGTATATTAGTCCCACAATGAGGAGATTTCAGTGGAAATTACAAGATCACGATAATATGAAAATGTACTTTAGACACAATTAAAAAATAAATAGTGTAGAGAGGGATTTCGATATTCAACTGCTAAGAGGCCATGTTTTATTGAAACTTAATAATTCCAATAGATTTAAGTACATTTGCTCAAAGATAAATTAATGCTAAAAAACAATACTAGAGGAAAGGAAAGCAGCAATCGGGAAAGTCTGTAAAGTTATTGACCAAAAAATGACTGAAAAGAGTAGGCAATTTCTTGAGTGCACTGAAGCACACAGTTAAAACAAATGAATCATATGGAATGTAGAAGATGTTCCATCAGTTTCATTGTGTTGATATTCACGCTGTTTAGGTAACACTTTATTTTACATTACACTATACATAGACCTCATTAATTACATTGCAATGAACTGTGAAACCTAAATTTAAGCACATCAGTACTTGTTTTGCAGGGATATGTTAGAATAGAGCATTGTTGAATATATGTTACGATCCTCTTTTGAACTTGTCTGCACTCTGTTTTTCGCTCTCACCTTGCATTCTACACCTGTGTAACTACTGTGAACTACTTACATATGCATTGAGCGCTGTTCAGCATCACACGTGCATATTTAATACACTCATTATACAAGAGATTATACCAAATCTGTATGTTATCCTACCTCTATCAACAGAACCTGCTATAAGCGACTCCTTAATTCACCTTTAATCTAGATACGGCAGCTTTTTCAACAAGAGAAATCAGGCCAAAGTCGTGCTAAAATTAACCAAAGACGCAAAACAGCCAAGCTCATTATATTGTCTTTATTACTTTAAGCAGGTGAGCGAGTGATGGTATTACTGAACTCGCCGGAGCACGCACATCATTTACATAGATTTAAGATGGCTGCATAAGAGGGGAGCAGATGAAAGCCCCCCCCCCAGCTGACTTCTGTCACATCTATGCTGCGTGCTAACAGTGTACGAAGCCACCGCCAACAAGAAAAGTGCTAAAAAACATGTGACCATACAGGCAGGACTTGACAGGCTAGCTCAGTGGTGTCAGCATCGCACCAGTGTGAAATCTTGTAGGTAAACTGTTCACAGCAACGAATATGATTACTGAGAAGTGAATGCTGCAGATAAAGAGTACATCATAGCACGTGTTTGTAGTGTGGATTTGAGCATGTCTTCAAAATACCTTTAATTGTATGTATTCAGTTTAGTATACAGTAATACAGCATGTAAATGATAAGCTATTGTAAATACTTTTGGTAGTTCTCATCCCTGTTGAACTAACTGTAAAAAGTTGCTGTTAACTAAGGTGGAACAGAGCATTTTGAGCTTTGGAAACAGATTCATTATTAAGGATTTTTCTAACTTGTGTCAGTGAAACCAAACACTACTCCAGATATGTTTTTGATGAGGTAACAATATCCTAAGAGTCCATATAATTTGCATAATATAGTATAAGATTTTATGTGGCATTTATTTTGATAAGACAAAATTTGATTTGAAATTAAATATAGTTTTCAATAAACACAAGAAAAAAAATCTTGCCATATAAATAACATTACATTTCTGCCAAAAGTGTGGTTTGTAGATTGTGATTGGCTGCATATTATGTAGGTGGTTGTATTACTGCACTGGAGATTGTTTGTATTGTCCAGAAATCCATAAAGAGAAAAAAACATCCAATTGAAACCATTGCATTGGCTCCCTGAATTATTATTTTAGAATTATTGCCGCATTTGCATACAACCGTCCTCCCCCATATCACCAGGCCTGACTGATATGAGCTCAGATTTACTCTTTGTGTGGCGTGAGAAAATAATTCAGAGCCTGTTTCATATGCCGCCGTAATGGGGTTGTAAAAACAGAAAGGGTTCATAATAGTTTTACTCACATCTTGTTTTGCACCGAGTAATATACTGGCCTGTAAAATTTGGCCGACATTTGCCTTCCCCTTCCAGCAATCTGTGTCAACAAAGAGCCGTGGATGGAGGGTTGGGGTATTTTTACCATCATACTTTATAGCTGCACACACATTTGGTGAAATGGGCCATGCTATAGTCAAATGTGGTTTCACTGGCTGCTTTGTTTCAGGCCATGTTGTGGCAGTGTAGTTTATCATGGCGTTTTCGCTCATACTTAAATGTGCAGTGTTGCTTTCCACAGCAAATGATACCAACAAAACAACTCCATGGTCAAATGAACCAACATTCAGTGTGGAAAGTACAAACTGGTTTGGCTTACAGAAAATGTACTATAAAAAAATCACTGTTTTGTGGTAAAGTACAGTTCTTATAGAACAATATTGCCGTGAGGGTAAAAAAAAAAATCATGTTCTTGTTTGTCCACTGATCTGAATGTTGAATCCTGCTCTTGACATAAACATCATTGTTAGAGCAGTGAGATTCACTGACCCACAGGTTGGCAATGCGATTCCTGCTTCCACAGAAGAAAGCTATCTTTGTGTCCCTGGGCAAGACACTTGACCCGACTTATGAGACTGTGGTTGATTGATGTAAAGCGTTTTGATTGGCTTGATGGTGGAAAAGCGCAATATAACAATGCAACCATTTACCAAAATTGTCTGAAAATATAGAGCAAAATTAAAATACTGCATTTTCTGGGTAAAATATATATATAAAAATATAAATTCTTATTTTATGATGTGCATATTTTTTATTTGTTGATGAAATATTGTTTTTCTTTTGCATCAGTGTATAGCTTTTACTGTCAAAGCTCAAATCCCTCTCATCACTGAAGCAGACAATTATCCACTGTCTTTGTGTATTTGATCATCTTAATATTGTCAGCCATCGCAGTAATACATTCTTTTATTTCTATATATTGCAAAGAATATATCATTTAACATTGAATTACCTCTTAAATGCACACCTTGTTTTTCTTTTACAGGGAATGACACTGTTTACTGGACCGACATGGGCCTGAACCGCATTTCCCGATCCAAACGTGATCAAACCTGGAGAGAGGACATTATCACCACAGGCATCAGCAGAGTGGAAGGCATCGCAGTGGACTGGATAGCTGGTTAGTACATTATAACTACTCCATACTTTAACCGTATGACTGAAGAATAAGTGATGGAAATTGCAAGTACCGTTGTGTGTGATATTAACTAAAGTGCTCTTAATGATAGGACTTTCACAGTACACCATGTCCTCTTTCAAATAAATAAACTCAACTGCTTTTCAGGGAACCTTTACTGGACCGACCATGGCTTTAACCTGATTGAGATTTCTCGTTTGAATGGAGCCTATCGTTCAGTGGTGATTTCAGAAGGACTAGACCAGCCTCGAGCCATAGCGGTACATCCACAGAAGGGGTATGTTACGTGTAGCTATTCTCTTATACTGTATATAAGGAGGAGATGCACTGCAAATTTCATAATACTAACCAGGATTTATTTTCTTAAAGCTTGACAAAAAAAAACATATTTATTTTTGTTTTAAGCAATATATATGAAATGACTGCTTAATATGTAAGATTATTACGCTTATTTCAAGAAAACACACACAAAAGCGAAAGAAATACTTAGACTATTGCTTAAAATAAGTGATTTTATATAATTTGAGATTTATGAAGGCTTGCACTGGTAGATAATTTCACTTGTTTCTAGTGCATTTTAACTTAAAACAAGTGTACAGTACAGTAGCATGTGTGATACCAAATGATTAAAAAAGAATGGATCAAATTCAAGAACAGTATATGCCAATAGACTGAAATTTAGTTAATTAAAAGTTAACTAATACACATAATACAAATATTACTGAGCAACTTTATTTATTAGATTCATAAAAAAAACTAAATATGAGCATTTAAAAGTTTAGAATAACATGGGTGTTGCTTGTTCTCTGCTTTGCTTTTACAAATGCATCTAGCTTTTATTTTTCATGCAGTACAAATGCCAATACAAGAGCCAATTCCAGGCCTGAAATGATCTAAATGATTCTTTTCAAAGTGTATGGATTTTTGAAAACAGCACTTTCTATATTACCACATGACAACACAAGGTGGGACAGAGCGTTTTCTGTTTGAGAAAATAGACTAAATATGCAGGGTTTGTGTGTTAAACATGTGTGAATGAAATTAAACACAACACCAGGTATGTTTTTGATGAGGAAACAACATTATAACATTATAGATAAGGGAATAGTGTAATATGGGCCTTTTAAATATATTTGATCTTAATAACAAAAATGCATTCACTTCTGGTATTATCAAACACACTGAATAAAGCTTTTACATTAGGGTGATGTCCATACAGCTGCCTATCTTTACTCTATTCATTAAAGTTTTCTATTGAGCTCTGGACTTTAAAGGTAAACCCTCTCACATTCCACATCCCTCCACCAGAAATGGACTGTTAATATTTCTCGTCTGTGTCATCTCACTGTGACATTTTCATTCAAAGCAATATAAAAGATATCCATATACAGTAAGTGCCTGGCATTATGCATATTCCAAGGTCCAGTGAATGCACCACCGTCACATCGCCAAGGTCTCATCCATCTGCAATCCTCTCTCCCCACGACCAGGCTCGCTACAAGGAGCAACAAAGCTTTTATTTAGGGTTTTTGTTCAAGTCCTTGTTTAGGTTTTTGTTCAAGTCCTTGTTTAGTCCTGGCCTAGTCCTGATTTAGTTTTGGGTTTAGTCCTGGTTTAGTCAATGCTTTGATATGATTAATGTCCATAATCTGGTTTTAGCTTTTATATTTGTTCTTCTCTCTGGAACATCTTATCTATCTTATCTGGTACCTGGACTATATTACTAATAATAAGTGATTTGAATGTCATAACAAATATTATTGTTAAAACAAACCCAAATGGAGTATAATAATAAGTATAATACCTTATCATGCAGTGTTACGACCCAGCTCGGCTAGGGTGTGGGAAGTAACAAATAAACACCAAGGTGGAAAATGGAATAAATAAGTAAGGTTTAATTAACAGGTGTGTAAAAGGTTTAACTTAACAAAACATGGTAAAATATGTCCAGAAAATAAACCAAGTTAAGAAACAACATAACAGGATTGACATAAAACAAGTTTTGTGCTAAAACAGGTCACGTGGGTTCACAAAACGAGTGATTAGACTAAGGGACACAAAAATAAACCAAAACCACGAGTCTCCCAAAGAAAACCACAAACCCACAAACAGAATCGAGTGACCAAATGAAAAGGCACAAAACAGAACTAACTAAACAAAACCGAGTGTCTCAATACACAGAAGTCACGTACTAGCACACAAAGTGACAGAAACATACACAGGAGACACATTGGCAGACTGGCCACAAAGACCAGCAGCCCTGAACAGGAGCTGTGATTTTCTTAAATAAGGGGGAGGAGGCTGGAGGCGGGGCCAGGTGAAGAGGTGCTCCACCAATCAGGGACCAAGGCTCAGGCAGCAGGAACAAAATGGCCAGAAAAACACACAAAAATACAAACTGAAGGCCTGGGGCTGTAACATGCAGTGCTTCCTATTGATTAAGGAGACTACATGAATCATGAACATAAAGAAGTATTTAGTCTGTAATCTCTTGTGACATTTGTTCACCAAAATACTGATACAATATGATTAAATAAAATGATTGAAAAATGTATTGCTTCTGCCACCAAAGTCTCATTATAAAGCTGTGGGAAACACTGTATTAGATGAACATGTTTTTTTTTTCTTTTTAATTTCTGACTGTTTCTGCAGCTCTTTCCTATTGTTGAATGTGCAAAACAACAAACTTAAACTATATGGAAAATATATACAATGTAAAATCTTAATCCAAAGTTCTGCACTGTGTTGTGCAGGTATCTCTTCTGGACCGAATGGGGCCAGAACCCTTGCATCGGTCGCTCGCGATTGGACGGCTCAGATCAGGTGACCTTGGTGAACTCCGGGATCACATGGCCTAACGGGATCTCCATAGACTACGAGGTAAAACATTCCCAGCCTTAGAACGCTTCAAAATCCTACCCGCCAACCTCCTCACACATACTTTTTGCGTGTCTGATATCCATTTTCAAATTACCCTCCAGGAAAATACATTATACTGGTGTGATGCACGCACCGATAAGATAGAGAGGATCAACCTTGAAACGGGAGAGAGTCGTGAGATTGTCTTGTCAGCGGCTAACGTAGACCTGTTCTCCGTGGCGGTCTTTGGGCCCTACATCTACTGGTCTGACAGGTAATTTGTTATTTTTTTAAATGCAAACACACAACCATTGAAGCGCAACACATGCAGTCTTAACCCGGTATTAAAAGTTGCCCCGTAAGGCCTGTTGGAGAAATTAGGATCACAGTACAAATAGTACAAATAGTCAGGGTCAGCAGTGCATTCTAGTAATAGTCCATGTGTGATTTAAAAGGGGTAGTGTGTGTGTGTGTGTGTGCCCCCTGTAAATTAGCAACATAGACAGAATCTAACCATTTAACAAGTGCTATATGTCGGGTAAATCTTGCTTTCCATTTCTATGTCGGATTCTGATGATTCTTTAAAAATATTACACTGACTTTGGCCCTGTCCAAGCTTTCCTGGAGTCAGCTCAACTTTACCCAAAAAATAGCATGGTATTTTCTATTACTAAGATGATTTTTACTTAAGTTTGAATCAAAGTTTTTGCATGCTATTGGCCTTTTCTAGCTATGCTAAATTTCCCAATAGACAGCCACACTTGCCCAACATTAGAAGATGTATAATGTTTGGGCTATAATGCTACAAGTCTGCATATTTAGCATTTTCTTGTTTTTAATATGCATTGCACCTTTTGTAAATACACAAATGCAAAACAACAGTTCCCATAAGCGGTAAAGTTATCCCACTACCCCAAAGGTTCCTTGACTAAACATCAAAAAGCTTGGTGACAACATATGTAGTATAGAAAACATGTATTTATAAAGGTACATTTCATACTTTCTTAATTATTATTGAAAATACAATAAAAAGCCATAACCACTAATCCACTATGCTTAGTTTGCCTCAGTTTGCATTTCTTACAAATGGAAAAGAGAGAGCTGTTATTTGAAATCTTACCACAATCCTCCAAAGCTCTTCTCATGACTAGTTTTATGTCTAAACAAACAGCAGTGTGTGTTCAACCACGGTGGCACTGCAGTCATTTTAGTCAGAATGAAAAATGCATTATTTCCTTTTTTGTGTTTGGTTTGGTAGGAAAGTGTGAGCATGTGCCCAGCCTTATATCTTCCCCAGTGTACAAAGCATAATCTAGAGGTGGGAGATAAATTGTGTACGAGATATTACAGATATTGTTGTTTTGAATCTATGCCCAGTCTGTTCTTGTTTGTGTAATATTTGAACCACTCATTACCACATTTTAGCTCATATCTGACGTATGGCAATATAATGATTATTTTTTGTTATTTGGGGAATTTCAAAAGAGATTTAGATGTTAGCAATATGTCAAAAATGGTTTTGTACTTCTAGTATTTTTTATCACCATATTGCATCGGCACAATATATCTATCTCCATCCTGAATGACAGCATATATTTTTGAATGACTTAAAACATACTATGCTTGAGTCTGCTATATAATTCTCATTTAACAATATCTCTGGATTATTATGTTAGAATTTGCACATTTTGAATCGCAATATTAGTGTAAAATGTCTAGAAAACTGTGGTGCAACAAAGAGTCGACAACTACGATCTATAGCTGCAAATCACATTTTTTCATTTGGACTGAAATTACTACACAATACTGCTAAATCCTACGTGCATCACTGAAAATTTAAGAGCGAAGTAAGTACAGAGCAGTCGGCTTACGTCAGTGCTGTCGAAAAAAGACGTTGATTGGCAAAATGGCTCAAACATGCATAGTTCAGTCTAAATACAACTTCGAGAGGGCAAATGAGAAGAAGAGGAAACAATTTGACCATGGTTAAAAGCTGTGAACAGGTGATTTTGCATAACAGGTCTACTTTAAATGATTTTATTGCTCTTGACCCCTCTCTTGTGACCAGGGCACACTCTAATGGCTCCATCAGACGTGGGCTGAAGTCTGACACCAGTGATGCTGTGACAGTGAGGAGCGGGCTGGGGGTCAATCTGAAGGACGTCACCATTTTCAACAGAGGCAGAGAGAAAGGTGAGTCTGTTTTTTTATTTTTAATTGACGTACAATAGTCTTATACTCTTTAAAGTAGTGGTATTTTGTGATATTTCATTATGACACAGTATTACATGTATCTTCTACACCAGCTACTTTTGATTATCTCCTTAAAGTACTGCAATACACATTTATCATTTAGATGTACAAATGAGATCGACTCTGTAGAACTCAAATTCATATTAAATGTGTAATCAATAGCCAATCTACCTTTTCAAATTGTTAATAATATGCAAATACGTAAAATTGTACATTTATTTCAGTAGTTCAAATAATCTTTTGAGTTAATGTAGATCTTAATTATAATATGTTTAAAATGAACCATATTTATAATTATTTGTTGTTTGTTTTCATAAAGACTGATTCTGCATAATTTATTTCATTAATGTTAATAATTCAGTTTTCACATATTAAATCTATAATATCACATTTGAGTATAGCATGTAATGTATATCACATTTGAGTATACATTACATGCTATACTCAAATGTGATATTAAATCTATAATATCACATGTCATTTTCCCTCCACGCACTGTATCAGGCACTAACCCGTGTGCCCGGAGTAATGGAGGATGCCAGCAGCTGTGTTTCCACCTGGGCAGCGGGCGTCGGACCTGCTCCTGCGCCCACGGTCGCCTGGCGGAGGACGGGTTCGCGTGTGAGCGTTATGAAGGCTACCTGCTCTACTCGGAGAGGACCATACTGAAGAGCATCCACCTGTCAGACGAGAACGACCTGAACTCACCCGTGCAGCCGTTTGAAAACCCAGCTCTGCTCAAAAACGTCATCGCTCTGGCCTTCGATTACAGCCAGGAAATGACCGGGACTAACCGCATCTTCTTTAGCGACTTGCACTATGGGAATATACAGATGATCAACGACGACTGGAGCGACCGCACTGTGGTGGTGGACAGTAAGTCATTTTATTTGATTCAAATTATTTATATTATTAAAGTAACTATATTACACAAAAACAACTCTTGTGAGCTTTTAGCCATGTTACAATCCTGTTAACTTCTCAAAAAACATTCCTCGAGTTGTTTTATTTCATTCACACGTTTGTTTTTTGTCTACATTTCCGAATCTCAAAATGCTCTGCTCCACCTTGCCGTGTCATATAGAGGTAATTTAATACTGCATGACATCAGAAGAAGTCTTCTGTTTGAGAGAAGAAGCCAAACTCAATAAGCAGTGTTTGTGGGGTAAACGTGTTAATGAACAAAGCTTAACTCCAGGTATGTGTGTGATGAGAAAACGATATTATATTAACATAGATCCAAAAATAGGGTCATATTTGCCTTTTAAATTGTGCATTTATTGGACATTATAGTGATAGTACAGATTTATCGATATACTGTAGTGTAGTTATTAGTATATAGATATTTGGACTGGTAATTTATATATGACGTTGATTTTCTGTCATTTAAAGCTGATGTCTTAGCTTTCCCGTTCCTCTTGTGTTCACTACTTCTTTCTCACATTTTTACTCATAATGTAACTGCTGCAAGACACTCGTTTAATATAAATTTGGTGGTTATCTTGTCTTTAAAAAAAAGATAATACTTGTTTTTGCATAAATATGAGATAGACATGGGATCTGTTACCACATTATAATGGCAGCAGCTGTAGCAGTTGTAAAGTTTTAGGAGTGGCAGAGGTAAATGCTGTGTTTGGTGGGAAATGACGTATAGGAAAATCACATTTAAATAGTAATTACTTTTTTTTCCGCATTGTACCAGTAGACTACTTTTGCAAACACTGACTCTCCCCCTCCTTTTTCATGCATATTAGGCTATAACTTGATATGTTTATTTGCATATCCTGTTAAATTCCTTGTTTCTGTTGCTGTTTTGGTTCCACAAAAATAAGCTTGATATGTTAGCCATTGTGTGGTTGTAATTTGGCAGTACTTTGATAAAGAGCTTAATCTGTCCATTGTCCTGCATAAACTGGGCTGTATAAATGGATTTGGGTTACATGTGCATATTGCGTTCGCTTCACAACAGTAATTGGAGCCTCTCTTTTGCTGACAAATGTGCCGCTGTCACTATTTTGAACCATGCAGACCGTGTAACTTTACCAGCTTTTAATCACACGAGACATTTCAGATTACACTCAAAGCATTTCTTCATCTATTATTTTAGTCCACATCTCTAATAACTCTTGTTTTTGTAGGTTTTTGAAGGCTCTTTAAGCTGAGATGGATAGAATGCCCACAGATGTTTATAGAGAGTTAGTTAAGAAGCCCGAAGGTTAGCAGTTGTACTCCTTTAGCGCGGCCACAGTAGCTCAATTGTTGTCGTTATTCTCTGATCTGAAGGTTGGCACTTCAATTATTGCTCCTCACATAAAAAAAATAAAGGTTCATGGTACAGATAGATGAATACTGCTGTTGTGTAAACTCTAACTCTCTAACTCGCCTTGCCCTGGCCTATAATATCTGTGTGCACTGGTTGGAGTTGGGATAGTTCTATCAAAAAATGTTTTTTACTTCCTCTTGAGGATTATAATTATTTGAAGTAGCATTTCTGTTAATTAAATGCTGTTTATGGCTAATCTACCAAGTTAAAATGATGTGATATGTTTTTGCAATATTTTATCTATTTGAAAAAAGGACATTCCACATTATTTGACATTAAATCTGTGTAAATGTGGCTGAGCTAATTCATATCACTCCCTTTGCCAGATGAAAAAATGCTGCCTAGACACTTGGCTAGATTATATTTTTTATGTACTTAATTTAATTGATATTGTCAAATGATTGTCTGCCTGATCTGTGCATGACTTTCAAAAAAGTATATTTAGTTTTTTGAGTAGAGTTTTGTGTTCCATCATTTCTAGCAGAGTCCCATTCTTTTGACTTGTGTTCATTTTTCACTTCTCTGCACCTGTATGTCAGTCAGTGCAGCTTTGGGAGCGTCGCACATTATTTATCACTTCTCCAAATGAGCACGTGTTGTGGGGAACCATCTGTCGGGATGTGTACTCCCCAAATGTCCTTCACACCTAAAGCACGCGCTAAATGCTAAATCAGCGTGGATGGAGGAATTAATCTGGGAGCTATTAACATTTTGACATGTATACAGCCCTGTGTGGGATTTCATGTGGTATTTATGGTGGTCTGACGATTATAACTTGCCTTAAGAAAGTTTCAAGATTTTATTTGTGTCTGACCCAGTTACTGATATTTAGTGTTGACATTTATATTTTATATTACATTTACAT
>KN508927.1:4878-24087 GCA_000787155.1 Scartelaos histophorus
CACACACACTTATTAACCTATTATTAACCATGATACATCACAGATCAGAAGAACACTTTTACACAATAGTTTTGGAAGTAGTGTAACAATAGTGTGGGAAACACAGGTGAAAGGTAATCTTAGTATATTTGCTTTAGACCACTCGCTTCCTGATGGAAAATGTAAACTAAAGATTGTCACGCTGACTGGACTTTGCTTTTGTTTTATGACTAGATGATATGTGCAGCCAGCCCAGCCCTGGACCCGGACGCTGTGGATTCACTGGTTGAAGTTTAGCTGCTGCTCACCACAGAAATCTAGAAATATGTCTAGATACCACAAAGCTGCCATTGATGGGAATTTGGACATCTTAAAAGAGGCAACAACCAAGGACCTCAACACTGCAGATGAGGACGGCATGACACCCACTTTATTGGCAGCTTTCAATGGACGGGTTGACGCACTTCAGCTCATCTGCAGCAGAGGGTGAGGCTCAGTCCAATTATAAACTAAGCTCCTCAAACTCATCACACTTAAACATTATTATAGTCCTTTTTAAGTTGTTCTGCATGTTTCAAATTAATATTACCACACTTGCTCTCTCCTATCTAATCCATAACACTCGAAAATGTAATTTGTATTCACAGTTTACTTTATTTCAACTCCAACTTAAAAGATGTATGATGGTGATCACAGATTATTCAACTTTTATTACTTATACCTGTCTAATTCCCTGTTGTTTGTGATATTCTGCTATAGTGACATAAGTAATCAGGGCGTTTATTGCTGACA
Source organism: Scartelaos histophorus (assembly GCA_000787155.1). Taxonomy (NCBI): domain Eukaryota; kingdom Metazoa; phylum Chordata; class Actinopteri; order Gobiiformes; family Gobiidae; genus Scartelaos; species Scartelaos histophorus. The sequence continues at coordinate 5,650 of KN508927.1, forward strand.
AATGACACATCACAAGGACTTTATTTCTTAATAGCTTACCAATTATTTCTTCATATGCCTGCCCAAAGCTACTTTTCGATTCAGATCAAATGAAAAACTAATGTTCTATTTAAGTTTATCTCTCTTCCAGAAAAGCAGTAAAATGTAAGACATAAATCATCCCTCCATTTAGGGTTAGTAAGAATAATAACTTCAGGAAACTGGGTGTAACAGCAAATCAAAAACTATGTATCAGATCTGAACACAATTTTATAAACACTGACAAACATGATATTTAGAGCTGAACCACAATAACTGATAAATTACGATCATTATTATGAGTATGACCATTATTAATCAGAGCAAAAATGACATGTTCATGGACTAGTTGCAATCTAAAACTACTAATCGATTAATCACAAGAACAACTGTTAGACTAATCTATTAAGAAAATGTGTTGTTTAATGATTTTCTTTCTTCTTCCAGTGGGGACCCTAATAAAAGTGACATCTGGGGTAACACGCCCTTGCACCTCGCTGCAGCAAATAACCACATGCAAATCCTCAGTTTCCTTGTCAACTTTGGAGCCAACCTCTTCGCCCTGGATAATGACTTCCACACAGCTATGGATGTCGCCGCTGCCCGTGATCGCATGGACTGTGTGCGCTTTCTGGATGCTTCTGCCTCGCAAGAAACCAACCAACATCCTAAAAAAGTTGCAAATAAAAAGAAGGAGGCCATAAAAGAGGCGGAGAGGCGGGTGAAGCAGTGCGAGAAGGTTAAGAAAAGGCACCAGAATAAGATGGACAAAATGTACCGACCCAGCCCAGGGTTTGGTTCAGTTACAGACACCAGCATGGAGGCGAGTAACATCAACACCATTGCAAGTATAGGTGAGAAAAACATGATGAACAAAGGTGGGTCCCTGTCAGCAAGAGTTAAAGGCACACTGCAAAAGAAGCTTGGAAAGAAGGGCAAAGATCCAATGCAGGATTCAGGACCAAACGGCAATGTGATTTTCCTCCAATCAGAGGATGGCAAACCTGAGTTTCTGGAAGTCTTTAATGAACAAGATGAGGGTATTACGGAGGAAAATGAAAACAATGAGGATGCAGAAGAAGAAGATCAAGTGAAACAATCCATATTTAACCGCCCTGGACTTGGAGGTCTCATATTTCAGCAGAACATGGGCTTTGAGACAGATGAGTTTCCGAGTGGTGGCAATGAAAATCTCGGGTACCTGTTTGAAAATGAGGCGTTTGAGGGTGAGGACGAGCTGGGGTTGGAGGCTGATGCTCAGTTACCGTGGGAACAGGTGGATCTGGGGCTGGATGATGATGAAGATGAAGACACTTCTCCTCTTGACGCTTTCCTGTCGTCCATTGCATTGCCAGAGTTTGCTCTAGCATTCAGCAAAGAGCACCTAGACCTAGAGGCATTGATGCTCTGCTCTGATGAAGATTTAAAAGGCATTCGCATCCAGCTGGGTCCAAGGAAGAAAATTCTGGAGGCAATTGTCCGCCGAAAATATGCCTTGGAGAGTCCTGGCATCATGAAGGACAGCTCTTTGTAAAGGAACACATTAAATCAGTACATTATTGAAAGTTTATTTTAACATATGAAAGTGAAAAAATAAAATAAGAAAATCTTGAATAAAATAGAAATGAATGCATGTCAACAAAATGTAATGTACTTTTTAATGTTTTAATGCTATGAATAAATAATTAAAAAACACCTTACATTAGCAGCCTAGACAACAAACAACTATTAAATTCAAAAGACTGACAAGTAACCTGTAACGTAACCATTTGCTTTTTCCATATTTTCTGATAATGATTTTATTGTTATGTTGGAAGTAGACTCATTATGAGAAAATAAATTATGTTGACGTTTAAATTACTTTTCAAATGTCTTGCCTGTAGTCGTTGTGGGTCGTTTTAATAAATCCATGGCATGGATCAATAATAAGAATATGATCGATGATCACTTTCTGTAAAACGATACAAAACAGGAAGTACAAAGGCGTCAGTCATCTTGACTTCGTTTGTAGTGGGAGGAGCTGAGTCAAAGAGGCGTAAACTTCTTCTAGCGTCAGTTGCCTGAATAAACTGTACGAGGAGAGCGGGTTTGCTCTGTTCCAGTCACGATTATGTATTTCAGGTATTGTATTCAACATTTATTAAACCAACAAATCACATTTTTACTCTTCACCTCGAGTTGGTAAAGGCAGAATACGTGTTGAAAGCTGAAGCTCCGTAAACAGCGGACAGTAGTGGCTGCATCATTGCTAAGCCCTATTAGTCTGCTAATAGACACAGAGTCTCGGACGGACAGTCAGGCAAAGTAACAGCGTTGACATTTTAAGCACGTTTGTAATTCATGCATTAATAGTTTGTTATTACGGATTGCATCCACTTTCTCTGCGCACATGAACTAGAGAGTTGACGTCTAGACAACCCTAACTTGACTCCTGCTTCCTTGCAGGTTCTCTTAGCAAAGGGAGACATGGCAGAACTTCTGGCAGTGGTCGCGGGTTTACCGTCGTCGCCGTCCACTTTGAACGTGACCTATTCGGTTCAGGACGGCGCCAGTCCCCCAGCAGCTCCTCCTGTCCCTCTGAGCAGTGAGGACTACCTGTTTGTGGAGAGCAGACACCCCAGCACAGTGCTGCAGGGACTCAACAGCCTGCGCCTCAACAATGCCTTCTGTGATGTGACCCTGTGCTGTGGGGGCCAGGAGTTTCCCTGTCACCGCATTGTCCTGGCCTCCTTTAGCTCTTACTTCCAGGTAAGCTCAGCTAGAATGCATTTTAGTCTTACTAATAAAAATGACAAGACGAAATACAGTAGTGTTATCCTCCTACAGGCAATGTTTTCTACTGACCTTATTGAGTCCAAACAAGAGCGTGTTGCCATTAATGGAGTTGAGCCCCAGATGATTGGGATGCTCGTGAGCTATGCATACACGTCCGAAGTTTACATTTCTAAGGCGAACGTGCAGGTAAAGGATTGATTCATGGCTTGAAGTATATCCAGGAGAGAAATTATTCAAATATGTTTTTGAATCAGGCACTTTTGGCTGCGGCCAACCTGCTGGATGTTATGGCTGTTAGAGAGGCCTGCTGTCGCTTTATGGAGCGTCAGATGGACGAGATGAACTGTGTGGGGATCCACTGTTTTGCTGAAGCCCACTCGTGTAAAGTGCTTGAAAAGCGCAGCATGGACTACATCCTGGAGCACTTCAGCAGTGTTTATCAGCAGGTGTGTGACAAATGTTTTGGTTTAGTTTAGTTTATTGCAGATATAGTCTTGCCCATATGTCTCATTTATGTCCCATATTATTTAATCTGCTTTTACTAGGAGGAGTTCCTCTCTCTCTGTGTGGACAAACTGACTGAAATAATTGCTAGTGACCATCTAAATGTGCCAAAAGAAGAGGTTGTTTTTGAGGCAGCTGTCCTATGGCTCAACAAATGTCCTTCACGTAAACAGAACTTTGAAAAGGTGAGAGAACCTGCAGAATCCTGTTGGCCTACTCCCAAAGGTATTGTAAACTAAGAACAAATACACACAAATTTTTCTGGATTATTACTTGTTTAAAAAATGATGTAAAAAATGATCTCTTGATGATAAATAATTAATTAATTTGTGAATCCTGATGAGTTTTTGGAATACACACAAAGGTTTAATCTTGTTACAGCAGATATTGACAAGGCCTAGGCCTGCCCTGACCAGAGACCAATGGCTTCTCTTGAGTCTCTTCTCTCCAGTCACTCCTTCTCTCCCATTTTCTCCCAGAGCATCTAAGCTCTGAGTATTTATATAAAAATACAAGTTACATATCAAAGCAGAGTGACTTTTGTTTCACAGGCTTGTGTTAATCAACATAAATTACATTTTAGGACAGGTAAGACAACAAACTAACAGACACAACTAAACATTGTGTCTGTTGAGCCTTTACACATGTTTATGACTCGTCTGGTCTCCGGTAGAAATTTAATTTATTAGAACAGCAGTTATAAAACATAATTACCATACACAATATTATATACTAACCAACATTTAGATTTTTCTAACATGTATGTTTTTGTTTGTCTGTTGAAGGTCCTGGAAAACGTCCGTCTGCCTCTTATCAGCCCATACTACCTCCATGATGTGATTGAGTCTCTTGATGTAGTTAAAGATAACCAGGCCTGTCAAAGACTCATCTCTGAAGCCAAGGACTATCTGCTGCTGAAGGACCGTCGTGGAGAGCTCTACTGCCCCAGAGCCAGGCCACGCAGGTCCACAGGTAAAACAAGTCTGAGCCAAGTCAAGCCAACAAACATTTTACACATTTACACATGAGATTATTTCTTTATTTATTAAGATATTTTTAGGCTAGTTCATAGTTCATGTGAAATATTTAAATTAGTTGGTTATATTCAAATAGAATTGTATAAATAAAGCAGCGTCCCTTTTTTGGGGCTACTCCACCATGTGTAACCCTCCCTCATATTTAGCTCCATATTAGTGGCCTCAGAAGAGAATCTAATAAAAGCAATCGAGCCTTGTCTCATTTTGCTCTTATTGCGTGTTTCCGTGGCAACAGGGACAGCAGAAGTAATCGTGACAGTTGGTGGAGAGGATGACAAGGTGGTGCTGCGAAGTGTGGAAAGCTTCGATCCTGTCACTAATCAGTGGAAGAATCTGGCCTGTCTGCCCTTCGCGGTGAGCAAGCATGGACTGGTCGTGTCAGGTGGGTGAACTTTGTTCAACAAAAAGAGTCAAAACAGATTAGGAAAAAGTAAATGATGTAGATAAATACAAAGGTAATTGAGTTTTCAATTAACATGCATATTTTTAAATAATGAAATGGTAAACACTTTTGAGTAGTAATTGTATTTATCAGTAGTTTCCAAAGAGTTAATGGGATTATTTTATAGTTGTTTTATACTGGTTTAGCTAATGAAGAAAGAGGGTGGATTTTGTTTGTAAATATATAATGTTTGATCCAGATTTCTCTTCTCCACCATTACAAAGTGCTCTACTTTTGCTGCAGACTCCACACTTTACCTGGCAGGAGGGGAGTTTCCTGATGGCTCGGCCAGCAGAGAAATGTGGCGCTATGACCCCTGTTTTGACTCCTGGATTGAGATGGCTCCTATGAATGTAGCACGCTCTGAGCTGGGTAGGACGCTTGTCACTATTTACTATAAACTGTTATGTGCAATTTGAAAGTGGTCAGAGAGTTGGCTTTGTAAAATTGCATGCATATTTCATTGGTCTAAATAATGCTGCACATGAAAGCGGGTGATACCATTTGTTAAGTCAAGTATTGACATTTCAAAGCTGTAGCATTTAAAGTAGTTCATTGCATTAAGGCTGCAGCTTTTAGTTATCAGCTAGTCAGATAATTGGTCAAAAGTGAACTTATTATTTCAAATGTAAATGTACATTTTCAGAATATATTTTAATAAATGTTGAAATATAGTAACTGGAGACTTTTAGAAGGTTTAAAAATATTTACATATAATAGGCTATATTCATCAAAATCAGAATGTGTTTATTCTTTTTTGACAATTTGATATAAAAATGCCATGTTTTAGTTTTAAAACCTATTGTTGTAGGTGTTTTAGTCTGTATAGTTCATGTAACTTTTACTACAATTATTTTTAATTTTTAATTTAATGACTAGTTTTGACTAGTTCATTGATTGTTCATCCACTGTACTATTGTACTGTGTTGGTGACGCTCCCTCCTTCACCTAGGGCTGGTCATGCTGGATGGCTTTGTGTATGCGGTTGGAGGGTGGGAAGGGCGCTCGCGCTTGGACTCTGTGGAGTGCTACAACCCTCACACCAACTGTTGGCAGTTCACTCAGTCTGTGAAGATGGCTGTGACCAGTCCTGCTGTAGTGGCTCTAGACGGGCTGCTTTATGTTACAGGTATAAATCTGAAGTTAGAGCATTGATGTTTTGGATGCATCACTAACAATATGTCCCCGAAGGTGGCGCTGTTCTGGAGGATGGTGATGGCACGGATCTGGCTCAAGTGTACAACCCTAAGACGGCTACATGGACAGAGGTCTCTCCCATGCAGATTGCGCGCTCTGGTTCGGCAGCATGTACACTCAAAGGGAAAATATATGTTATAGGTAAAGCCATAATGACAAACAACTTTCTTCACTAATTGTTACTACCAATTATTTGTTAATTTGTGGTAGTGCATATGTTACAAATGTATTTCAACCCATTACAATTTTGAACAAGAAAATTACATATAATTGTATATAAATTAATGTAAAATATTACGCTAGTATTTTCTACCTTACACTATTTGCTGTGACTTTAGGAGGATGGCATGCATCAACAGAAAACACAGACAAAGTAGAGTGTTACAACCCCAAAACCAACCAATGGACCATGTGTGCACCAATGAAGGAACGGCGATATCGCCCTGGTGCTGCTGTGGTCGATGGAAAGATCTATGTTCTGGGAGGAGAAGAGGGATGGGATAGGTATGAAGTTTTTAATTTGTGCTCAAATACTAGTCATACTAAATACTAAAAATGCACTTTTGTAGTCCATTTCTGTATTGCTACGTTCTCATTGTTAAATGAAATCACACCATTCTGTAGACAAATAATGTTGTATACAGATGGAGTGCAGCTTAAGTTAATATTGTTGAAATTCTACAGTCTAGACCGTCACATTTTACACTCTGGAAACCACCAATGGAAAAATACATTTGTTTTTTTGTTTTTTTGATGTAGGTATCATGACACCATTGAAAGGTACTGTGAAGACACGGACACTTGGGAGATAGTTGGAGAGATGCCCACCAGTCGCAGTTGGCTGAGTTGTGTGTCTCTGCAGCTCAGAAAGGACATTCACATGAGCAGCTGTCCTGGGACGCCAAATGACTGAAAGACAAAACAAGAGAGAGAATAAAATGAGTTCATTTTCTAATGTTTGCCAAGAACACCATCCTACTAGCGTGGTTCTTTACTGGTCACGTTTACTAACTTATGCTGCCTTCATCTGGCACAATTAGTTGCTCTAAATGGGTCAGCGTAGTTCTTGTCTGTTTGAAAGGCAGCTTGTGTGACAGTAGCCAGTCTGGGTCCCTCTTCTGGTAGTGAACACAAGGGAAAGTCTGGGACCCAAAGAATACCAAGTTGCCAGATCAAACCTCTTCTCTGTTTAATGTGAACATGTTCAGAGTATTGTTTGTGAATATTATGGAAAGCCTTCAGTTGGTTTTCCAAGCCAGGATAGTGTATTTTTGTATTGTTATTTTATGTGCAGTATGTATTGGGAGGTGAGTAGTCGCAATTTTTGCCCTGTTAAAAAAAAAATGCCTCGTGGGCTAATGAATGTGTATGTTTTTGAAGAATAATTGTGAAAAAATGATGTGTGCTGCCTGTGTGTTAAGTAAAACATTTGTAGCCCATGATTAAATGTTAATGTATATGGAGATTATTTTTGTAGTGTGATTTGTCAGTCAGTGAAGTTTGGTTCAAATAAAGAAGTCTAAGTTAGTCATTTTATTTTGTATAAGTAGAGCAATTAAATTAAAATCAAAATCGCTGTTCCAGTTCCTCTTGGTTAAAATCATTACAGAGAAGACACTGAAGGATTAAGTGTGATTATTTACAATAATTATCTATTATCTAACAATTATCTAGATGAGACCTGACTGGCCTTCTGTCCCCAGAACTTTTTTTTTTTTTTGAAATATTTCAAAATAATTACACATTTAATTGCTCAGTTTTTATAGTTATAGTATGTCCTCTTGCAAAATAATTCATGCGCTTTCCTGTGGACAGGCTTGTATTCTCCACTCCACAGACCTGATAAGTATTTTGGCCTGTTTGGCCTGGTGAGCTCAGGCACCCTATGTGTTTGTCTCCATGGTGGTGTTATTGGTTGCCTTAAAACATTCCACAGTGTGGGATTAACAATGTTCCATCCCCATAAAGAAAGTTACACCTTTGAAATGTTATTTTAAATAGTTATAGACCGCCAACGGAAATCTTAAAAAACAAATTCTTGAATTGAACATCTTGGCACGTTTACTGCTCTTTGATAGGCTGTGGCTCGCAGTGCATTGTGGGAACAGAAACGTCCGTCCGCCATCGTTGTCTTTGGAGCCGGTGAAGGAGAGGAGCAAACATGAGGGGAATCCGCTCTTTTAACAGCATCTCCGTGAGTTTCATGCTGCTGTTTTCACATTTCCGACGTCTCCGACACACAATGTGTATGATGTTAGCTTGTCATTCCTCTGATGTGTCTGACTGCACCAGGGCTGAACAGTTGTCTTGCAAGACTCGCAGTGTAGGCTAATCCAAGTAAGCGCTGCTTTAAAGACACAACTGTTTAAAATAACCTTTCCCTAGATTTGTATAAATTACTTGCTACGTTAACTTGCATTTTACCTTGTATTTCTTGACTGTATTTGCTGTAGCCTTTGGTGCTGTGTTGGAATGCATCTGAAGGTCATTTCACTTATTGCAGTGTTGGATTACAGAATTATGTTATCATTATTCTGTCACTCCGTAAGAAATTTAGAAAACGACCAACTGGACACTATGGGAGTGGACTGGAAGGGCCTCTGTACTATATTTATTTAGAAGGGTTGTATCAGGTCACCATATTTAGCTTGGTGCCCACACTTAACCTTGTTTTGCTAATATGCAACTTCATATCAAATTCTATCTAATCGAATAAGATTGTACTTGTAGTTTAGACAAACAATCTGAAATGCATGGGATTCCTGTATCAGTGACTAGTTCACCAGTTCATATTTTAGTCCTCAGCAGTTCATATTTTAGTCCTCTCTTGAGATGTGTTGGTGTTGTTTACAATGTGACTCTGAACTGAACTCTACTTTTCAAAAACACCACAAGTCGAACAGAATTGTATCAAAATTGTAAATTTTAGAATCATTTTTCTATTTCAGAACAAGTAGCACCTGAAAAGATTTGACCTTTAACCTGAGGTAGATTTAAACCAGCCCTATAGCGCCTGTGTATGCTCTGTAGCTCTGGCCTGTGAGCCTATGAAGGTTTATCTTATAATTGTAACATTTTCAATCACAATATTGATCTCGACTTCATAAAAGGAATAAATGCGCTGACTTCCGCGTTAGAAAACTGTGGTGTCCAGTGGCAGCTGGCGTTGCCGTAAATGTCTTCACAGCTTGTGTTTATGGACTCGATGTTGCATAGTGAGAATGAGACAAACCTGGATGTGTCCTCCATGTGCAGGTTCTCTTGTCGCACCAAAGCGTGAATCAGACCCCTAGACCAAGGAGCCAGAATGCTTAAAGGTTAAAGGCCAACAACTGACTGAACAAAATCATAGATGAATTTTGACAGGATCCATGGTGTCCTCTAGGCTTTAACTAGTTGATGAAAATGGCAAACTGGTGCAACTGTTCCCAGATAAACAACACATGCCGCTGAGGAGCTGGGCTTGTCTGAGATTTGAACCCAAGACGTCTCGCACCCAAATCCTTTTACCAGTTAAAAAAAAAAAAAAAGCTCACAATTTTTTTCCAAAATTATGCATCCCAAGTGAAAATGTGCCCTCTCCTCACAGAAACGGTGTTATGCTGCTAGAAGAAGTGGTTCCTTGACTGAACCTCTCGCATTGAGAACAACATCTGCCCCTCTCACCCCACAAAATATCCAGGTAACTGCTGTATACCTCAATACAGGTGCGCTTTGACGCTAAGAATTTGTAAACATTCGTTGTTTTTGTTCTTCAGGTCTCCAAACTTCCAAATGGACTTGTTATCGCATCCCTGGAGAACTATTCACCCATGTCCAGTGTTGGTTTGTTCATTAAAGCTGGAAGTCGACATGAGACGGTGGAAAGCCCTGGAGTAGCCCATGTATTACGACTAGCAGCAAATCTGGTAATGTACTTTTTATAACTATTTGTTGTAGAAATATATAGTATGTACTTAATAGTCTCCTAGATTATAACATCATTCATACCCCTTACAGACTACTAAAGGTTCATCAGCCTTCAAAATTTGTCGCAGTGTGGAAGCATTGGGTGGTAGTCTAAGGTGGGTAAAATGCATGATACATTTTCCTATGAGGATTATGCACAAATATCTGGTATGTCCTTAATATTAATGCAGTCTCATATAAGTATTAAAGCTGGTAATTCAATTTATGAGCAGTGTAGAAATGTATAACAAAATGCATCTGTGCGTCTTAGAAAGAAGTGAGTGAATGAGTGAATTAGTTTAAGATTTAAAAGTGAAAATGAGTTTAATATGCCTTTTAACATATAAATACAGTTTCCTAGTACTTGTTTTCTGCATTAATAGTTTTGCTTGAACCCCTGTGCAGGTGTCTTATGCGTGCAGTTTGTCTCGAATATGGAGAGATGCATAATAGTTATGAGAGCTTTTGTCATGTCCTCTTTTCAGTCGACTAATCGATGGCCTACTTTTCCTATTCCTACTTCCCATTCTTGCATTCTCAAACTCTTATTCTTTATACCGTAATTTCTGGACTATAAGCCCCCACTTTTTTCTTGCACTTTGAGCCCTGCGGCTTATACAACGGTGCGGCTAATATATGGACGAATTATTTGTTATGCAACACAGCGGATGTGCAAGTGCAGAAAACGCCGCTGTCTGTGCGGTGAACACATGGATCTAGGGTTAAAATGAAGTTGCAGTGTTAACTAGCGATGCTGTCAGCACTTTAAACAGTTTATCACCATGTGATAAAATAAGTGATGATGCTAAATTAACATAACTGAGGGGGACACTACAAGACACCGACAAGATCCAAGATCCGACAGCGTCTTTTTGTGCAGGAGACATGTGCAGTAGAGACGGGGGGATGTGCAGAGGAAGACGCCTTTGATTGTGTTTTGAAGTTATTTTGCGCTTCATGCACACACCCTCCTCATGGAAAACACACAAAGAAATGCAGATGATGCAGCTTTAAAGTTAAAGGCGACTGATCTGCAGTAAACTCGGCATCAGTGAGATGATGGTGACGACAGCGGCGCGACTGACTCATACAGATGACAAATCTTTTCAGAGACAATTAAAGCAGACGGCCGAACTATAAAACATTCTTGAAGAAGTGGACACCTGTGGTTTATATTCAGGTGCGGCTTATATATGTACAATTCTAAAATTTTGTCAAAATTTTGTTAATGCGATTTATATTCAGGTGCGCTTTATAGTCCGGAAAATTACGGTACTTAATTTCTTAAGATCCTTGGTGTGAATTACTTTTTTGTCATTATCGACAGAATTGTGTATCAAGATTTAAAGGAAAAAAGTTTAGCTTATTTAGTATATATTTACCTACTATTTACATTTTTACCAAAGGGACAGCTGAATTCTAAACCCTTCACAAATTTTAATGATTGCTTTCTAATCTGACCCATAGTGTTACATCGACGCGAGAAACCACGGTCTACACTGCACAATGCTTGAGAGATGACATGTAGGTATACCTCTTCTGATACTTTTCATTCTGTTTGAACATTTTAATTGTATTTATTCCTGTGACAATTTTAGCATTTACTGACATTTGTGTCTCCTGTGTCTGTGCAGCTCTTCACTTCTGGAGGTTTTGAGCCATGTGACCACAGCCCAAGAGTTCAGACCCTGGGAACTGGATGAACTGACAACAAGAGTTAAGATTGATAAAGCAATGGGCCAACAGTCTCCTCAAATAGGTAAATGATTTTCATTCACTAGTTTGGATTATCACTTTTATCAACTTTATCTTGGAAATCATCTATTGTTTCCTTTTATTGTTGTATCTTTTTTAATTTTTGTGTCATTTTTATCCACATGTAGGTGTCATGGAGAAATTGCATGCAGCTGCTTACAAAAATGCCTTGTCCCATTCACTGTACTGCCCTGACTTTATGGTTGGACGTGTGTCTCCTAAGGAGGTATGGATCTCTTCTAGAAAAGTTACACTTATTTGTTAAATATAAATAAATATTTTATACACACAAATTTCTTTTTCTCAGATGCATGCATTTGTTGAAGCTAATTTCACAACTGGCAGAATGGCTCTCGTTGGACTAGGCAAGTTATTTTTCCCCCCAATCTGATCTATGGCCTAAAATAATTTCTTACAAATCTCTTCTTTTGCCTCAGGTGTGAATCACTCAGTTCTTCGGCAGCTGGGGGAGGGACTCCTCAGCTCCCGCAGTGGGCCTGGAGCTCCTGTGGCTCGTGCTGTGTACCGTGGAGGTAAGCTTAAAACTTAGGTATTTCAAATGATGTTCTGTACAACATTGCTTATTTTTTGATGTTGGCATAGGTGAAGCCCGGATACATAGCCGTGATGATCTGGTGCACTTGTTGGTGGCCAGTGAAGGCGCTCCGGTTGGGGGTGCACAGGCCAATGCATTCAGTGTCCTGCAGCATGTACTTGGGGCTGGTCCACATGTGAAGAGGGGCTCAAATATCACCAGCAAATTGAACCAGGGCATTGCCAAAGCCACATCGCAGCCATTTGATGTAACTTTCCTCTGGTTTTTCATTGTTTATTTTATCCATTCTTTTTTTTTTTTTTTTTACTTTTAACCCTTATCATTTTTCTGCAGGCAACTGCTATGACTGCGTCCTACTCTGATTCTGGCCTTTTTGGAGTATATACCATCTCACAAGCTGCTGCTGCAGGAGAGGTAACCAGCAAATTCCCTTTTTCATAATCATATCATATCAGTCATAATCTCTGCTACAGTCAAATACAGTAATTCAAAAATTTTCAGCACATCTAGACCCACTTTTCATTCTTATGTAGATGTGTGTTGTATTTGCTGTATATTTTGTTACATGTTTTACTTTGTGGTGTTCATAGGTGATCAAAGCAGCCATTTCTCAAATAAGAGATGTGGCTGAGGGCAATGTAGCTGATGCTGATATTACCAGAGCAAAGTAAGTTCAGCTTTGACTGTACCAGGTCTGTGCAGTGCTGAGTGACCTTTAACAACTGAATACTGTCTTCATAAAGGAACCAGGTCAAGGTGGAATACTTGATGTCCCTTGAGGACTCTGAGGGTCTCCTGCAGGAGATCGGGGCTCAGGCCTTGATGACTGGGACCTATCAGGCTCCTGACGCTGTCCTGAAGGCAGTTGAAGCTACCACACCAGAGGATGTGATCAAGGTGAGCAATGATGCTTTATCTCAAATCTCACAATGCAAATATGCAAAATTCAAAATGGCAACTTATTAAAATCTGTTGTAGGCTGCAAAATCCTTCGTAGATGGCAAGAAAACTATGGTCGCCAGTGGACTCCTTGTCAGTACACCATTTGTGGATGAATTATGAGAGAAATCTGACATTTTTAACATCAAGTCTGTCTACTTGTTCAAATTGTAAGGACCTTACCTAAAAAGAGCAACAAATCATTCACTGTCAAACATGTTTTGTGTCTAGCAATAATCCCTATTGTGATGCCGGAGTGATGCAATTTAACTTTGGCATTTTTTCGTTTTCACTGTATCTATGTAAATTAAAGTACAGTTATAACATCTACCGAAAATATATTGTGAATATAATATTTTGTCCAGATCCCTGACTCTTTGTACTGACCTTGTAGTCCTTGTAAGTATAATTGCATGTGTAAACCAACAGAGGGACCCAAAGACATTCTTTTATATCATTCATCTTATTAGGTGTATAATTATTTAGCAATTATTTAATATAGCTTACAAAGTCAAAGTTGGTAAAGTTCTTAAAAGCCATATTATGTTTATTATATAGAATTTTAATGTCGATACTGTGTTTTTATCACAGAACTGTACGTGGGTTCATTGCCTGTATAAATAACATCTTCTTTGTGCATATTATAATTAGTAGTCTCCATTTTTATAATTAGACACACGGGGTGAGCATGAGCCCCTCTTTTCCCGTTCTCGCGAGAGCTGGCCGACCCCCCCGTTGGGCGAGAGTACACTGCTGTGTTTGTGTGCGGTTGTGCGTCGCTCGCTGCGTGGGGGGAACTCGCCTGATGTCATTTGGTGAGGCAGGCTGATGTAGCGCTGAGCACACCAAGCAAAACAATAATACTGCCTCATAAACCGCACCAGGATTATAGAAGAGCTTCGAGTTTGAGACGGTGATATCGTCGCCGCGGCCCAAGAGGAGGAGGTCGGGATGAGACGCTGAGCTGCTGCTTAGCGGACTGAAGGACCAGATGCTTTTCCAGCAGCGAAGGGAAGTGGACTCAAACAAAAAGGACATGGTGATGGGAGCTTGTTTTCCAGACGGATAACGCACTTGTTAGACCGCAGGGATTGTGCGCAGAAAGGTACGAACTGTTGGGCTGGTTTGCGCCACGGTTCGATTGTCCGAGATGTGGAGCTGCCTCTGGGCCGCAGCTCGGCTATGTAGCTATCCGCTAGCCGCCGCAGCTATGCCTGATGCTGTCGCAGCCGCTGCCCGTGGCGAACCGATCTAAAGGACAAATCAAGAGGTTAGGGGCCTTGGTGCGTTGAGGATCTTTTATTTCCCAGTGGACTGCGAAGAGCAACTGAGATGTGATGTTTTGGGTGCTTCTTTTGGGCCCTTTACATTTGGGGGCTCCCGACCCGGACTTGACGCAAAGAAGCTAGTGTTGCTGCAAAATGCACAGCAAAGACCCCGCAGCGGGCTCTTGTTAAAGGGGGCGAGGTTGAACTGATAGCACCCGGCCTGCGTCCCCAAGCTCCCAGGTTGACTTTGAACAACCATTGCCTCACTCGTCTGCCTCATTTACCCACTACGGCGATATGGATAAACTCACGATCATTTCAGGGTGCCTGTTTCTGGCTGCAGATATCTTTGCAATTGCCAGCATCGCAAACCCAGACTGGATCAACACGGGTGAATCAGCAGGTAAATGCACAGATCGTGTTATAAGCGGTTTGATTTGTGGTATGGGATAAACCCTGGTAGTGTCATATTTTAAGTAACCGTATATTGAAGCCACATTTGTCTTGGGAGAATCGGGACGACACTACCCGGTCTATTGTCTGCGGGCTATTATCGGCATCATCTTTTGTCCCTCAGCAGTGTTTTCGCACCACCAACCATATCCTGCACCACGTGACCTGTTTGTGTCCCAACGATATTCTAACAGCGACTGTCTCCAAGAGTCATCACCATCCTGCCTTTGCACATTTACACAAAGATTTAATAACCTAAGTGCAATTCCCAATACATTTTTTCATTTGAATTTTATATTACAAGGGGTCTTCAATAGAGGAACTTCAGATAGTAGAAAAAGTGTTATAAGTTGGACAATGTGGTGAAGACACAGTGGGAGTAATATTATATTTAGGCCTAAGGCAGGACACTCAAAGAGTTATTTTTTTTTTTTGCAAGGAATACTTGTGTTATACTGTTTTCTTTGTAAATCTGATTTTATATCATTCATGTGGCACTAGTCTAGTAAAAAGATGGGACTAAATAAGTAGTGTAAGGTACAGGGCACTAAATCGCTGTAACAATGAAAAGATGGTCTGTCTAGTCTTGAAAAGCTTTATAAAATGTCCATTATTTTTGTTTTTTCTTTATTTTGCTCCCTAAACTAAACCAAATAGTTTTAAGTAAACTGCCTATTATGTAATTAAGAGTGTCTCTAGTGGTCCTAGTCTTGTGTTGTGGTAGTGGGGACACCGCAGCTGACTAACTTCTCACTTCTTGTTCTTAATCAGCTTTCATTGTGGCAGCCACTTAAGGTTCACCCCCTCCCCAACAAGAATAATTTATTCTAATACTTGTTACAAAATTTTACTGTATATTGAGAAACTCAGATGCTTATCCAAAACATGCAAGTATCGAAAAAGTCACATTGACAGGACAGAAATGAGCCTTTCCTGGACAGCTTTAAAATGATTTTGAACTGTATCAGATCACATAGAGTATAGCCCATGGACCACTATGCAACATATCAATATACTATACTACTAGTGTAAGAAAGTAATTATACTGTCTAAATATTTTTTATAGTTTTTTATCCTATTAGCATCTGTATTAAGTCTATTCTTTAATATCAAAACGGAGTTCAGAAATTTAGTATCAAGTTTAGTATTTAGTGCAACACTAGATGGAAATCATAGCACTGTTTTATTTCATGTGTAGCGTTTTTCGAGATTTACATTTACCTCACCTTGGACAAAATTTTTGATCATTGAAAGTCTTCCCAACCATTTGAAATTTTCTTCCCAGACTCCTCAAGCTTGATTCAGTTTTCAAATTGAGTATTTCACTCTCTTGCTGTAAATGTATTGTGTAGTTAAGTGCAGAGTCTATTTGAAGTCTCTGGTGTTTCTGGGTTGTTTTGTTGTCCACAGTCAAACCCCCGGTGTCTAACAACCTGCTGAGGTCAGACCTCTCCTTTGTTCACATGAAGTGTGGAGAAATGTTGGCATCTACCCCTGGGCTGTGTGGTCTACTAAAAGTTGTTGAGATCTTGAAACGGTGTAGCTATTGTGTTTGAGTTGATCATACCAATTTATAATGTTGCAGTACTGATTTGTTACATTTATTCACCAGTAGCTGAAAATAAACAGGACTAAGACTGATTGATTTGGGGGAAAAAAAATATTACATCTTGTTGAATATTCCAAGTGTGTATAGTGTAGGGCTGCAACGATCAATCAACAAATTGCGACTATATATTCATAACTGTATTTTGCTAATCATAATCGTTTTACATCGATTATCCAGACTTGAAACATACGCTTAACCTTTTTACAACAAAGTAACATACATGTTTGCTATTTAGAAGTCATTAATCATCATCATATTTTCTTAATTTGGTTGATAAAGTATTTAAAAAATGTCAATGTACATTAGAAATGGATAGTCTAAAAACAATAGCTGACTAGTTGACTACAAAAATAATTAAAATATTATTATAGTTGCAGCCCTGATATAGTGGTTAGACTAGACCCTCTGTTGACCAGACAAAAAAATGTGTGGTTTTGCAATGTATTCAAACAACTGTATGTTTATTAGTAATGTTTGACTACAGAAATGAGTCAGGACATAGTTATAATCACACATCGTCACATTCCCAGTCTTTGTTTTGTTTGTAGAGGTGACACAGAAAAGCTGTGACTCTCATCAGTCACTTCAGAGAGATGCCACATTTGCCGTTATCCTTGGGCAGACCTTGAATAACCTTTTCTACACACTTTGCATACAGATTCCTCAGTATCGGCGCCACTAGCTAAGATTAGCTAAATAAGTAGTTGAAGACCCTATCAAATTGTTGTGAGGGGTTGTATGTTTGTGACTTAAACTGCCCATATTATACTCTTTCTTGATCTATATTATATTGTTATCTGCTCATCAAAAACAAACCATTTTGATCTTAGGGGATGTGGACAGACTAACATTAAGGGACTGCTCAGACATGTGTGAATTAAACAAAAATGTTTTTAAAGAGGTAACAGCATTGTAACGTGTCTTAAAGATCACAAGAGTCACTTTAGGTTAAGACATTTTAAAGTGGAGCAACCCTTGTGAGACCTATTTTAAATGCCTCTTTCTAAACCATAAAGATGTTATGAAAAAGCAGTAAAAGCAGGAACTAGCTCAAAGAGGTGCAATGCCAGCTCTTCACTGTGGTCTGAAAAAAGGAAGCTGCTCTACAACTCAGGACTGGAGCTGTAAATGTGATAATTTACTTGGAAGTGCAGAGGACAGTGCTGTAATTAGTGCTTGACTCCTCTGTCTTGTGAGTGAGACTTGAGAAAAGCAAAGCCCTCACGTCAGCTCCCTAATTGTTGTGAGCTTTTAATGTGAGCCCAGTGTCAGTTTCAAGTGCGGGGTTTTTGTGCGTCTACGGGAGTAAAGGAGATGTGGAGTAATTACTTGTATAGCCACCCTTTTGCCCATGGGGAATAAGCTTTGCTGATTTTTGGGGCCAATATACATGGACTGATTTTGAATATTTTCCTGAAATTCTCTTATTTCACTTTACTACAAACTCACCCCTGCCCTTTTTTACCACAAACTTTAAGAGAACTGTGCAGTTACATTTTGTGCAATTCTCCTCTTTATATTGAGGTGTTACAATAAAGCTGTATGTATTTTTAGGCAGCAAATCGACCAAAGCAAAATATCGGCCTGTGCTTTTAGCCTGAGATTTTAGGCTGATATGCTTAAAGTCCAAATATTAGCTGTACGATGTATTGGCCAACCTTCTATCTATAAATAGGTGATGCCCACCATTATGAAAAATAAAACAAAAATAAAATAACAGTGATGTTCTGCTTTGCTAACCTTTTATTTTTTTATATTTTCGTTAACTAGGGGTGTAACGGTACATACCTTGGTTTTGAGTTCACGGTTCGGTTCATTTTTGGTAGTTTGGGAACAAAATGTAAAACCATTTGCTTGTTGTTTATTTTTTTTATTAAACCAGCAATTTATTTTAATATTATTCAAACTGGAAAATAAATAGATAGACGCAAAGTACT
>JACN01025979.1:0-10293 GCA_000787155.1 Scartelaos histophorus
AAAACCCCAAACTACAAACTAACAGGAAAAACGTCCAAATAAAATACCACAGGTAAACTATACTGAAGGAATAAGACACACCAAAATATGCAAAGATAAATAAAACAAAACATGAACCATGATAAAAACAACAACATAACAGTATGCACTTGTAAGAGTTACTTAACCACTTAACCACAAATGCTTTTACGTTGGCAAGTCACAACCACATGCTTTGAAGAAACTTTACAAAGACATTGGTACTGCTTCTTCAATTACAGAGGGTTTGACTGACAGGCAGACTATCCAATCAGAAAAAAACATGTCAAAACAAACATGGCTTTTGTGAGGAATATTTTCTTAGAATTTCATTGTTTTATGTGTCCTCTGTGTGTTAGTAAGGTTACGGGGGTAAAGTTGAAGGGACTGGTGAATATGTGGTCATCACAGGGGTTAAAAGTGTAACCAGTGATCTGCTCAAATTTAAAGCTGTCCTTGTACTAAACAGCATCCTGCTGATAAAAGTGTTTAAACTCAAGGTACAAGGCCGACTAATGACTTGAAGACCACCCTGCTGGGCACATGATTAACTCTTGAAGTTCCAGGCCATCGTATTGAAACCATACTGTTAGTCAAATGATAACCACAAGATGCTGTAAAACAAGGAATGCTATGACATGTGTGCCAAGATGTTCAGTATTTAAACCTCCTGCTTTCACCGCACTATAGAGACGGTTTGTTACAGACGCGTTGAAGTCAACTGAATGATGACCTGTATCTGCATCTGCTTGAGTCAGAATTAAAGAAACCATACGCAACTACATCAAGTTTCCTGGACTCTTGTTTTCATCGCCTCCTGAAAAGCTGACACTTTACAAGTAAAGATTAAACTGTTATCTTCGGTAAAAGAGTTTGTTCTGAATGTTGTGAATTTTCGAGGAGATGTCTTACATTTGAGAGACACATGAGCTGTTGTGGTTGGATTTTTAGGATGGAGGTTTTGGTCCGATTCCAGACTCTTCTTGTCAGGAACTAATTGTCCCAGAAACGTTAACAAACCTGCCATTGTGACTTATATTCTCCAGAAATATGTGTAAATAAATTGTCCACCCTCACTATAATGTATATTGATTTTGATTTGTTGGAAACAAAACAATAGACTACCCAGAAAGATTACATTTTCCCATAATCACATTTTGTAACTAACTCTTCCCTGCCATCAGACAATTTTATGCGCCATCTCAAAATGTTTTCTTCTCAGCGACAGCCTTCCAAACGGCGAGATTACATCCACCAGCAAACTCAGTCATTTTCCTCACTTTTGGATGTTTCTCACAAAAAAAACACACACACAGAGGGAACATGGTAAAAATGGACTCCAGTGGTCAGTAAAAGCAGCCTTCTCCACTCCTCTCTGTGCCCAAATTACCTTCCTCTTCCCACGGAAAAAACACCTTGAAGTTGGCAAACCGGGTTACTAATGCACTTATCGGTAGTACTGGAGAGGACATGCCGTCAGCTCCGAAACATACAAGAAGCCAGTGCCAGATTCTAATGGGGAGGGCAGAGACAGAAAGACGGGGAATAGCTTGGTTGATTCATAATGTTTTTTGGCAAATATGAGATGTACAGATGGGGCGTTGGGTTGCCAGTGTGCCGTAAATCCAATTAAGCACCTATAAACCAAATACAGTCTGGGGCGCGCGTAGTAGGACGTGGTTTCAATTTAGAACTTTTTTATTGTGAAGGTTTGAAGCAGTGGGAGCACTCGCAATAAAAACATGTATAGGCTATGGAAGAAGTCTATAAAATGTAGAGTTAGTATGGAGGTGGAGGCCAGCTCAGAATTCAATGCACCTTTTGACTAAGTTAAGATTCAGGGATATTTTGTTAATTGTTCATTTTGTTGATCCTCTGCATTTGACCCATCCTTGAGCTGCTGCCATACAGTTCTTGGACACCCATCTCTATGATTATGAGTTAGGTGCAGTCAGAGCTTCCTTAGGTGTGGGATTGTACCTATTGTGCATGTTTAGTTGATGGAGAAAACCAGAGTGCCTGCAGGAAACACATCGAATCACAGAAAACATGCAAACTCCACACAGAAAGGCCATCACCTGTCAATTGGAATTAACATTTTAGTTTAAAATTAGTGTCTACAAATATCCATTGGTTTAACATTAGGCTAACTATGATGTGTGACAGTTCAAATTCATATATATATGATATGAGAACACTGGACTTTATCACATATCGTACTACCTCACTTTCCACTTATATGGACAATCAAAAAAACTGTTACTTCATATACTTGGCACATATATCTCTATATTTTTTATATGGACAATCAATAACTGTTTTATTTATTATACATATATATATTTTTCTATTAGCACTACCTGACTTTCATCTGTAATCTCTGTTTTGTCTGTACTTACATGTTTCTGTTTTGTTCTGTCTATATTTGAATGTTACTTAATGTTAACTTGGTTTGCACTTTTCTTTTTTTCTTGTCATTTGCACATTTTCTCTTCTTTTTTTTTATGTTTTTGCACTGATGTGGGAGAGGACAGCAATTTCATCTGTGCTATATATCTTGTATGTATGTGCACATGAGAGGACAGCATCTGTGCTATATATCTTGTATGTATGTGCACATGTGACAATAAAGAGAAATTGAATTGAAATTGAATTGAATATGAAAAAAAAAAAACACTGAGAAAGTCCAATGTCACTATCCGATAAAGTGATTGCATTATTCAGTGTAACAGAGATGACTGGTATTAGATAAAAGGACGTTAAGCCGTGTGTTTGAGTATATTTGAGTTTGGGAGTATGTTCAACATTTGTTTTCAATTCAATTTCCTGCCTGGTTTCCATAGAGATAAACAGGTCATGACCCCCATCTAAAATGATGACGTCATTTTATGTATTTTTCACTCCACTCAGAACATTACATTCACCTGAGGCCTTGATGAGACCTTGTTGTTTGAATGCACTGTAAAATGTGCTGAATTATCCTCAACATGTCCAGACAGCGCACAGTACACAAAGCTACCAAAGGACTACTCAGAAATGATCAAAACTCAATGGACATTAGAATTGGAGAATTAAATATTGCTCCAGCAGTATTGGTTTACACACTGGCATTGTCCACCCACACGAGTCAAAGGTCAAGGCAATTTGTTGTTTAGACATGTCTTCAACCAGAGATATCTCACAAAAAAGTTGTCATAAATACTCATCTAAAATATTTTGTCTCCATTATTCCCATTAGAAAAGTTTTCACATAAAATCATTTTTGACCATTTTGCTTTGATAAATCATAAAAGATATTTTTTTCTCCATAAAATCAAATCAGTTCTGCACAAAACCTTCTTGGATGTTTGATGGAATATTTAGACCTATAGAAGACCTATCGTGCTTGAGTCTCTTACACAGTTATAATTTATGACACCCGTGGATTAGTATATTATAAATTGGATATCTTAAATCACAATATTTATCCTATACTAGTCAGCTGATAGGCACATTTGAAAACTGCAATATCCAGTGGGAGTTGATGTTGCCGTAAATGAGCAGGGAAGTTGTCGGCACATCTGATGGATACCTGCAGATCACGTTAGCCAGATACAGATTTATTTATTTTTTTTTATATGTACCAAAATCTGTGTACCAAAAATGTACCAAAATTTGAGAATGAAGTTACTACAGGGCAGTGGGCTTATGCTGGTGACGCTGAAAATGTGACTGATTAGCACATTTTGGGTCGATTTTGCCTTATAAGTCTGCTTTAACGTTGATGTTGTCTATATATTGTTAATCTGTTGTTTCGATATTCAACCCCACTCATATCGCACGCTTCCAGCTCCTGCACAGATTGATACAGTACAAATGTTTAATCTTTCACTGACAAACAGCACATGCATCTTGTATTTTTCTTACTGCGTGGCTTCTCAGTTTGCCTACATATACAAGATAAATTGCGGAGGCACATAGATCCACTATTGTACTATACGTCCTTCAAAGCTTGAGGCTGATTATAATTTGATGCAATCCATCTCCCAAATCGAACAATGTCAAACAAACAGACTAAGAAAACAAATGGAATATCCTATGCAAACCGCCTGCTGTTTTTGCATTCTTCATATTTGCTTTGCAGCATCCCTCCTGCACGGATGCTAATTGCTTTGATAAGTGATGACAAATGGAGTACTATACGTCGAAAACAATAGAACATCAGGCTCAACTACAGAGAGGAATATGCTGTTTATTCTGTTCCCGCTAAGGGCCATTTCACCATCTCTTGCATGTTTGTCAGATTTACCCTATGTTGTTTTTACTGTTGAAAAAAAATCGTGTTCTGCTTTATTACCTTTCCAACATCAATGTAAAGTCTTTGGAGTCAAACCAGCATGCATAGCAGAAAAATTGCCTGGGTGCAAAATGAAAAATGCATTCATGTTAAATCTGTTGCGTGTTCCAGGACAACATATCACTAAAACAGGGATGGTGCTGTGAATTAAAAAGCTGCTTATCTGTGCAAATGCATTGATTTGATTTATTGAACGTACGGCCGTGATGCATGGTGGGGTAAACAAGCACAAACAGAAGACGCAAGAGGAAATGTATGAATAA
Source organism: Scartelaos histophorus (assembly GCA_000787155.1). NCBI lineage: Eukaryota > Metazoa > Chordata > Actinopteri > Gobiiformes > Gobiidae > Scartelaos > Scartelaos histophorus. The sequence continues at coordinate 4,618 of JACN01025979.1, forward strand.
GTTAGTCGTCATAGTGCGTGTTATGGATGCTCGTTTTTTAGAGTGAGACATCAACGGGCTAAAACTCACAGTAATGACCATCACTCAAGATGACACGAGCTCATACGCACTCACAGCAGGGTTTAAGAGACACGCTGGAGATTTAGAGCAATGATTTTAATCAAAATGGTCCTCAAGACTAAATATGCTTACTTAAAAAATGTATGTAACCTTAATGCTGAGAGGTTTATGACTATGTGGATGGTTGGGAATGTTCTGCAAAAGTTTCAAAAAACTTTCTCTGAGCCACCTTTGGCAAACAAACCTGGTTTTTCATTCCTTTCCTTCCACAATATGACATGAAACTTAATTATATCCATAAAGCATGTACTGAAATATGGTTTTAACATTTTTTTTCTTCCATGGAACCATGCAGATGATATGCCACATTCAGAAAGTTGCAAAAGTACATTATACTTGTTTGGTTTATGTCCATTTTCAAATTGTGTCCTCTGTAATATAGCTAAGTCTTCTGAGTATTTGGCTTTGATATTTGATCTTTTTTGACTCAAACATGCTAATGTGAGCATGCAGCATAGGGAACATGATCTGAAGGCAGAAATGCATAATTCCAGATTTCTGCCTATAACATCACAAATCTGTAAAATTTAAAATCGAGCATTTATGTGTGGCTCAGAGGGCATGGACTATACAAGATCAAACATGTGTGAATGAATCTAAATATAACAGCAGGGATATTTTCGGTCAGTTATAACAAAGTTGAAAAGTTCATTTTGAATAATATATATAATGTCTCATTTATTTGTGTTTAGGTGAAATTTTGGTTTAAAAAATAATAATTTCTTTTAATCTCTTGGATGAAAGGTAAAAGAGCTCTCATACTTAATACAGTGATTTAGTGAAGAGTTCTAAAACTTAAGTTTAAACTCATTATTTGAAAACTGAATCTTAGTGTTGGCCAGAAGACAGTAGTATTCCCCTGCTGAATGTGACTCATAAGAATTATTTGACAAAAACAGACAGCAGCTTCATGACTAACAAACTGTAATATTGATGTGTGGGCTCAGTCTCTGTCAGAAATTATATGATTTTCACTCAACAAAGATAAATACACGAGAAGTATCAATACTGTGCAGTACAGTTTAATGAAGTGAGAAGAACAAAGCTTTGATGTTTTATTAATTCTATATTAAGCATCATTCTATTTGGCATTGTATGAATTAGTATTGTTAGCCTTCATATTTGAGTATATGAAACACCAACAGGGGGCACTAGGTCTATAAGGTCTTAAATGTAATAACCGCAAACATAAAAGTGCTAAACTGTGTTGTGGTGACAGTTTGAGACTGAAATGAACAATATGTACATTTATACCAGCGAGGGTTTGTTTTTGAAGTGGATACAGCATTATAACATTATAACAACCTCAACTATATCTCCAGTGTCTTTAGTATAGATCAAACAGAGGAAGTGGAAACAATTTTTTTTGTCATCAAATCTTTTTTTTTTTCCAGGTGAAAAAATGTTGTGGCAACACTAGACCAAATAACACATTTTAGTGCTCATACTCATGAATTGCAAATTATTAAAATGAATCAGTTAACTGAAATATGATATTTTAAGGCACACCTGGCAATTTATCAAAGCATCTATCACACTGGCTGAAAATCAAGGAGTTAAGCTTTCATCTATAAAGCTTGTTGTAGTGTTCACCTCAACATTAATATGACTGAATATTGGATTAGATTATTTTCCGTGAGTTTAAAATCAGATGAAAAGACTGGCTTGGAATAAGTAAATTCAGACCAGAAATAGCTTCACCTACACCCATGGAAAATGTTAGTATCGAATGTGCAAATTCAACTTCATATTAATGTTTGTCTTTGAAAATACTTCTTAGAACTGTGGGTAAAAAGTGCTACATTTCTTGTGTAGCTGAGCGTAACCTTAGCTGGCCTTTTAGTTGACTTTAAATGGGAGATTGTGAGGTGTTTTTTCCCCTGGAGACGTAAACAGTGGATCTTTTGAGACTGGTCCACACAGCTGCACCTGAGGGCAGCTCTTTCCTCCGCTAACTTCTTTATCTCGCCAGTTTTTATGTTTCTATCTCGACACACTACAAGGCAGCAATCCTTTACTTGCTTAGCCTTCATGAACTTAAAAGCAGAACTGGAATTATTGTGAGGAATCTGGGAAAGTCTAGAGTGATAGCAGCAGTTTGGGGCTGAAAGTCTGCAAGAATACAAAAAGAACGGATAGACAAAAAAATAACCCCAGTTGCACCATAGATATTTACAAAGAACTATTTGAATTGGCCTTTTCAGATTTTCTTGTGGAGAGGCAGGCGTGGTCACCATGCATCATATGACTGGACTTATAACTGGACTCATGTTGTCATATGTAAGATTTCTGTGAGAAGAAATAGTGAGATTTTATGATGGTAATGAAGGTCATTTTAAACAATTTGTAGCAGTGGTTGTTCCCCACTTTTCTCATGCATCCAGGCATTCTTTTATCCACAGTTTATTAAACAACTGTGTGTGTTGGTAAAGCTAAAAATAACTAGCATGCTGAATGTGCACTTCCTAAATCTTGGATGATAAAATACTGTAAATATAGTGATAGAGAAAATGCGAGAAAGCCCCACATTGCCAGCTCAGTCTTTGTCATCTTAGCTTATGTCATCAGAGATATAATACTCCCTACAGTGGAGTCATAGCCAGACTGGACTGCACTAGACTGAACAACAGTAACACAATGTCTTGATGTCTAAATAAATTTCTCTTGCATTAGGATTCTAGCTTTATTTCTAGTTTTCCTCCCAGTTACATACAGATAGCAAACAGCAGTCTAATTTCTATCATCTTAAATGCTTATTCAGTATGTGCTAGGGCAAAACAAAAGTTACTGGACAAAAACTGGGTATAGCCACTTAGATATTTAAATCATGTTGTGTTTCTAAATTGTCAGAGTTGTAAATTGCGGTATCTGGATTAATGAAATGTCTTGAATTTATATTGTGCTTTAAAAGCTTGGCAAGCCTCTAAAAGATCTTTAATATTCATTCGCTCTCTCTCTACGCTCTCCTTTTGTAACCATAGCTGTCACGGCACTGACTGATAGGTCTATGGAGTCTACCAATATGTGCCAGCACCCCCTCTCTGACCACTCCTAAGCATTTATTATGCATGCACAATACATTCACACAAGCAAGGTCACTAAAGTGTGCAGGTTTTTGGACATGAATCAAACTACCAACTAACCACTGTTCAAAGATATTCTTGCACATGTGTCAATCTCACACTTTGGCCACTATAGCTTGAAAAAAAAACAATTAAAGTGGCTGTATACATCTACATCTCCCAAGACTTTATCAAGATTGATGCTATTTGCATTAAGTTACAAAGGGTTTTATTGTCCAAGTAAAAGGAAAAATGCTGCAGCATGGTTATGTTTGTTGGCGTTACTCTCTGGTCTCTGAAAGCTGCGAAAAGCACTTATAGACTCATCACTGTGAATAATTATGATGCTGTTAGGAAAGTGAGGAATAACTCAGGAGCGCAAACCATTTAAAATAAACTAGTTCTGTTTTACATGTTTGTAAAGATCAGGTATTCTGCGCCTTCATTTCTTACAAGCTGCATATCCAAAGTTCCAAAGTTCTTGCCTCAAATGTTTGGGAAATCACTTCTGTTTAAAAGAGTGCAGTGAAAGTATCTGTGTGTCTTGAGCTGTTTGCGTGAGTGAGATGGAGCGAGCCGGCGTTGAGCGGCCGATCAGAACAGTGTCCACCTCGATCAGCCTGATGTACTGGTCTGTCTGGCCTGTCTGAAAAAGAAGGAGTTTAAAAGTTACATCATGCTGAATACTCGTGTCATGGATGGCGCAGCAAACCCGGTAAAGGTGCACAAAGTAGTTTTTTTTGCTGGTGGAGGATCTGCAATCTGCTTGTCTCCATGAAAATAATATTGCATTGCTTGGAATGATCCACAATACCAAAAAAAATGCATTTGTACTTGCTTTTGTGTATGGAAACAGATAGGCCAAAGTTTATTCGCAAACTGTGAAACATTTCGGACTAAGCAATAGAATCTCCATGGAAACAAATAGGTGGTTGACCTTTTTACTAGAAATTTACATTATTAGATCAGTGCTAACATGAACTGGACAACTTTGGGTCATAGTTTTATAGTTATGAAAGGGTACGATTAAAAATGTACCTTGACACTTGGCGAGGACTATTTTTTACGCTCCAAACCCACTTCAACCTGTAGCCTAAAGAAATAAGAGAAGTTAGGAGGTTGCAAGCCCACATAAGCACCGCAATCATTTTAGGCCGGCGTGTAAAATAAGTAAAAAAAAACACCATAGCATCACTATTACCAAATCACGGAGCTTATGGTGAAAAGAAATAAAATGCGCAACACAACCACCGCCGACTGATTTGTGGCTGTGGCTGCCGCTGCCATTTTAGTTTTTGATACATGCGTTAAACAAGCTAGCGGTTGTCTAGCTAGTTCAAAATTTGCGCCAACCCACTCGCGAAAATGTAAAAGGTTACCCAATTTAACCAAGAAAGTTCAACAAGTGCTTTCCATACATATTTCAACAAATAAGACACCACCAAAAAGCTATTTTTTAAATTATACTTACGTAAATGTAGGCAGAACCGGCGGGCTTGAACTTCTGAGGTGACGCTCACGGACTTACGTCATGACGCAATCACGTCACTTCACTCATAAATTTTGATATGTCGATTTCGTTAACTCATAATGTTTTATGCCAGTAAGAATATAACTACAGTAAAAGTTGAGTCCACTAATAAGTTTTATGCTGGTTTGACTTGGTTACTACTTTTGAGTTCTATGATTATAAAACTTTTGACCTCATTGTACTTGGGTTTACAGTGTATCTGACATTCCTGTATGAATTTAACTTAAGTAATAGTGTTATTTCTTTACTTTTACATGATGCTGTTACTAATTGCGTCCGATTGATTCTTAGCAAGTAGCGTCCGTTCTCTCTCACTGTTTACTGAAAGATTAGCTTCGTGTTTGTGCTCCACTAACACATTTCCGATCCCTCAAAGCCCGGATCGGTGACAGCGAGAGTTGGCCGGCGATCAGAAGTCACCCCACATCCCGCCGGAGTCCACCGAAACGCTTTAAACTCGGCCCCTTTGTCTGGACAGAAAGCAGGAGTGATTGGGTGGTTAGGGGCCACCCACTCACCATGCGGGGACAGTCCATTTCAGGAGGGTCAGAGGGGGTTAAGATCACCAATCAGACCACGGCGATTGGGTCCTCGAGGGGAGAAACACATGGGATCTCCAGAGAGCCAATCAGAGAGCACATACGGCCATTGGAATTCAATCAGGTTCTTTCTGAGGACATGAGAACGCCGTCTATGTCAGGAAAATATATAGAAGCGGGAGTATAAGAGGAAAATAGCTGCATTGCTAATAGCTGTTATTGAACTTGGAATTGCATTAGTCAAAACAACTCGGAAGAAGATTTGACGCATAATATTATACAAACTTTTGAATTTTGAAGCATGAAAAAACACTTTTGGCATCAGTTTTTTAAAATGTCAAGAAGAACTTCAGCTAGTTTTGTAACTAGGTCATATAAAACAAATCTTTCGATGAAGTTTTTTTTTTTTGTATTGTATTTTGTA
>KN508931.1:0-23691 GCA_000787155.1 Scartelaos histophorus
GGATGAAACAAAAGTTTGATTTTTCAGTTCTGCTGTTACCACAGTTTGATCAGTCAGATTCAAATAATCATCATGACGCTCAGCATTTTTCTAGCACTTTCAGCGAGAGCCATTCCAGATTGACAATCCTTAGAACTCAATTCAGAATGACACATACATGGATCTGGTGTGAGCTCAATTATCTTTAACAGACCCATATTATATATTATAGAAGTCCAATAAGCTCTATTCACTTTACATCATACAACAGGAAGATGTTTGAAATGCCCAACAGGCTCTGTTCATGGTAGGAAGTCTGACAACATTTAGGAAAAATTAGAAAATGAGCCAGTTTTCTTCATCTACATGACATTATAGCGCTCCGTTATGTCCGACTAATCAGCCATTATAACCATACATATCACATTTGGGAGGCGAGCCCAGTGTCTTTCTGGTTTGCGACGTAAGCGTGAATAAACACTCTGAGCGTCTCCAAATCTCACAGTTTTATCTCTTGTCTCCTCAGGAACATACTTCACACACGAAGCCAAAGGAGCAGACGACGCAGCAGACGCAGACACGGCCATCATCAACGCTGAGGGAGGACACTCTAACTCGGACGAGAAGAAGGAGTACTACATTTGATCACAGCGCCCCCTGCTGAGTGCTCCGCCTCACACTAACTGCTGTTTATGGGACAAAAAGGAGAGAAGGAGAAGGGATTCGCTTCAGGTTCACGTTTGGCCAGGAGACATGGCGCTTTGGAGGGACAGGCCTTGTTCAAAGCCGTTGTTTAGTCTAGTCCGCAGATGTAGATGGAATGTTTTGTGTGTATAAAAAAAGATCGAAAAATGTAAAAAAAAACAAAAAAACAACAAAAAAAAATCAACAAAGGACAATGTGGGCGGGAGTGCGTTGGGGTCAAAATGGGGTGGGGACGGTTGCCAGATATCACTGTAGAAAAGCTTCACATTACACCTTCCTAATTGCTGGTATACAAGTTTGATTTAGCTCAATCATTTGCAGAAAATTCTGTGCCTTGTTCTGAATTTTTGTTTCAACTCTTCACTGAGGATTCATTTTTTTAATTTCATTTTTATCACCTATTTTTCCATCTTCTTTAAATCACCAAGCTACTGTTGGCTTTATATGAGGGTAAAACGCATTAACTATGATTCTATATTGGCATTATTCCACCATTAAAACATGCAAGATTGTGAGGAGACGATTCTTTAGTTTTGAAAAATGCATGGATTTCATAATTTCGTATTGTATTAATTTTGCATCTATATCTGCTTTTGCATATCAAAAATAAGTGTAGTTCAGCATATCCCCTTTTAAATATGGGTTTCAAAGGCTGTAAAAATTAACTAACTGGTTGGATACGTCAAGGCCCTGTACCTTTTTTTTAACTTCTAAACAAAAACGCAATTTGCACTAAAAATTATGTATGAAACTGGGCTATAAAGTGACATCATTTAGTTAATTTAGGCACAAAGGTTTCTCTGTTATAGAACATTAAAATGAGAGACACTTGTGGAAGATGTACTAAATTTTGTCACTTCAGTAAAAGTAAAATAAATGCTCAAATAAAAGAATCACATGAAAAAAAAAAAAAAATCTCCAAAATATTAAATACCACTTAAAATGCACAATAAGAGTTAGAATTTAAAGTATTTCAGACAGATTTTAGGAATCATTAAAGCGTCAAATTTAGACATCTTGAGCTGATTTTAAACTGAATCTTTTTTTTTATTATTATATTGTCTTTTAACTGTATGTTTGGACTTAAAGTTGTGACGTCTCTAAGCATAAAGAAAAGTACCTTCTAATTTTCAGTCCAATTAAAACAAAATTTAGCGGAGAAGAAAATAGAAGTACCCGCTCTTGAACGAAGCGAAGTAAAAGTCAAAAGTATCTACTGTAAAATTGAGTAAAGTAAAGTACAGATACAAAAGAATGTACTTAATGGTTCAAAACTGGGTACAGGGCCTTTCAACAACCACAGATAGGAGGCGTTTTCATTTTTATCAAACCGATTCACTTAATTTTTCACCTCGGTTAATCACCAAAGCGACGTGTCCAGCTACTGCCGCAGTCCGGTCTCATTACTGCATCAGAGTGGCTCACCGTTCCACTTCGTTATTTATTATTCTATATCAGAAAGAGTTAAGATGGCCACTGGAACAGGCCGATGGTTTGCGCTCGCGTCTCTTTTTTAGGAGAATACCGCAGCTAACTGGTCACTCATGAAGATCAGATTGATACTTTGCAGCTGATTCATCGATATTCTCTGGAGGTACGACTCAATCTGAAGCTGTTACTCGAGTTCGACTTTAATCTGAGCTACAATCTGACCAGAGGTGAGATGATTTGTGCAGTCACTCTCACTTTTTTGCTGAAAATCACATAAACAGGGCCGTGAACTCTCGTATTGATCACAGTCTCCTGAAAATGTGTGGTTTAAATCCACTTTTTGTGTTTTTTTCTTGAGTTTTCAGAGTATTTTAAAGCTCTTTTCAGCTGTGTTTTGTGTCACCATCGTCACTTCATGTAGAACACCCCCAGCGCGATGTCACTGCAAAGTATCAATTGGATTTGGTATTAGCATTATAATTATAATATGTACTGTACAAGTCACCAGTTGGACCTAAACCTAATGTTTTCTCGTGCTATGTTGACGATGTTCAAGTTTACCCTATTTCCATCGGTTCACTGGTTCAGTCACGATTTCTCAAACGTATACACTGTAATTCCTCTATGATAACACGCAGCCTTAACCAAACTGAAACTGAAGTCATTTGCATGTTACTGACTAATGCATATATCACATAACGTCATATCGGTGCAGGAGGCTCCATTGTTCTCTCACTTCGCCCTCAGTGTAAACCAAGCCAACTCTATCTATCACTTTTGTAGGGAGGCACTGAGTCCTAGGCATTTCGTTCAAAGTTGGAGTCGTGGATACTGGAGTGTAATGCCCATGATTCTTGGTTTACTCGAAAAGTACAGTATGTGTAGCTCATATTTAGGGCATAGCTTAATTTATGTTATTGTATTTGTGTTTACGTAATGACACTAAGACTAGTTTTGGTCAAAGAAGTGTGTAATGTTACTTCTAAATAATAATACTTCAATAAAGGGATCTGTTGTCTCGGCCTCCAGGGTTTTAGTGGCCCAGAATTGGACTCTCTTCCTATTTATTCATATTAAGGGGGAGCCCATATGAGGATCTTACCCCAATATTCTCCAAATTTCGTAGTAGTCCAAGATATTACTCAAGTATTTGGTACTACTCAAGTAAAAGTAACTTACGGTAATCGTCCAGACATAACATCTGATATGGAGATAAAAATGAGACAAAGCTAAACTGTATCTGAAGGAGCAGTGCAAGAAACACAAATGCTCAAATTATTTTATATCGTCGACATAAAACTTCTGTCCCTGAAGACTCACATACGTACTGTTACTTCAATAAAAATATAAGTGAAGTAGGACTAAAAGTTTGCAGCTAGAAAAGGACTCTGAAAAGTTCTTGAGGAAATTTACCCATCTCACATCTTAATATAAACCTTTTTTTTTGCTTGTTCTGTTAAAGATGTATTTTTTCCCCTTTTCCAAGTGCAAATAAATAAATACATACAAAATAATAATAAGTAAATTTGAAAAAAAAAAATTCACTTCATTTTAACATTTTTACGTTTTCCCAATGGACAAACAGACACCCCTGAACGAAATGCCAAGAACTTAGTCTCCAACTCTGTATTATACACTAATCCTTACTAAAGATATTTTTACTGGGATTATCATGTTTGTGGATTTTATTGTGTCACTCTCATGTGCATTTTGTCGAACTTGTAACGCAGGCAAAAGTTGTGGGGTAAAAGTCCTCAATCTCTGAGCAATGCGCTGGTGGTTTCCATGATATATTTTGAAAAAACGTGGGTATTTTTGCATGTGTGTACAGTTCAGTGCTTCTCCTCTTCCCTATATTGTGGATCACCGGCCAAACACTGACAGAAGGTTTGGAGAAGCCACCACGAGCATCGCAGGACACTGGATCATGTGGCTTTACGCTTTTGAATGACTGTTGTCCACATGCAGTGCTCTCAAAGTCACATTCATGCCGTTTTGTTTCGATAACGGCAATGAACTGGTCTGGCGATTCCATTTTTTCTCTCTTTTTTTTTGTAATTAAAATCTGTTTAACTCTGGCCGTGTTGCATTCTCACATATTGCCACTAGATGCTGCCTATGTTACTGCTGTCTGATAGTGTAGAAGACCAAAAGGTGAGGGGGGAACACGTTTTACATCTGCCGACAACTGGTAAAAAACAATCAAATAAACTTAAGGATGGCAGTTTTGAGCTTTTATTCAGCAAGTTCAACGCGTTCTGAACATTCATAATAACTCCAATACAAAGATTGACCTTAATAACACATGAATAAAGACTTAATTAATCATGAATAAATGATAATAACATAAGAATAAGTAGAATAGTTAGCTCAATACCTTAATTTCTAACACTAACCTCTTAATTAAATATTTTTGAAGTCTGATTCTTAATAAACTCCTTGCTCATTATGATTTAAGTCATTGTTCATGCTTTATTAATGGTGCATTATGTCACTTAGTAAGGAAGAGGGTCGGCTACTTGTTTGTCCCCAAGAAGATGCAATTTCTTTGCCTAGAATGTCCCACAGTATAGCATTAAACTTGCCTCTGCATCGGTCTTGCTTATATTCAATTGCAGATGTTTTTTAGGATGTGCAGGCTTGCTTCTCCATAGATCTGCCCAGTGACTCGTCTCCATTGTGATAACCAAGTTTATTTCCGTACTGTAGCATATTCAAGGCAAAGCAGTTATGTCTCCATGGCGACAAAGTTATGGCTGTAGTTCCTAGTGTTGAAATAAGAGTATGCGCCACAGTGAGGGATAAGTTTAGTTCTTTACTTGTAGTTTTACGTGGAAGAACAGTGTTTTTTTGTTGTTGGTAGCACATCACAGTATGATTCAATAAATAAGAATATAATAGTAACACGGCCGCACTTGTCAAATACCACATCTTAACAATTTTCAAACTTCCAAAGGTCGCCACACCTTTTCATTGCCGAACATTTTTTGTGTTTTACAATTTGATCTGGGGTCGTAACTGCATACTTAAACACTTGGAGATAGCTTTAATATCACATAATCATGCATGGACGCAACTTTGGTTTTCCATATCTATTCAAGGGTCACAAATGTGTCATCGTACTTTAGCATAATGTCTGGTTATGACGATCACGTATCCGCTTCGCTATTGCAGTGAACATTGTATTGGGGAGGATTCGGACAAACACAAGGACTTTCTGTTTAGTTTTTTACTTGTTTTTTTTTTCTTCTTTTGCTTTTGAATTACTACTGATGTCCTGTTTCCCCCAACCAGCTTCCATACGCTCGACATCAATTTGAACAGCAGTTTCATTTCATTTTGCAATGCTTCTCTCAGGACCAAAGAACGGTGGGTTGTCAAACAAGCCTATTCTGAACAAGGCCTACTCTTTATGGGAAAATATGGTCTGGTACTGGTTTCAATCTCCCGTCTGAGTTACCAGTGGAAATCATCAAATCATTGTACCAAGCTGACTAGTGGAAGCAGGACCCCGTACTGACGACGCCATTATGTTGTTTTAAAGCTGCGGAAGTGAACGAAAAATGGGTTTTTGACTTATAATAACTATAATAATTTGACTATTTGTTCGATACCGTCCATTTGCTTCACTCTGATTGGGCAATGACCAAGTTCTCACCAATAAAGACATTCGTGGTTTTGATCCTCCTGATGCGTTGATGTTCTTGCTCAATGTCTGAAATGGTCTTTCAAAATCCGGTATTAGGGATTCAATTTGACATTAAAACGAGTGTGTTATTATGATTCCCAAGGTGTAATGAGAGCTTTTCAGATTACTGCGCTTTAATCAAATTATAAGGATCAGTCGAAGTTATTAAATGGTGCACGGAAAAGGCCATATTTGTACTGTAACTATACCAAACTAATACTTTTATCTCTTGAGATCTGAACATTAGAACGTTGTTATATCGAGGAACAATTAAAATTTAAAGTTTTCAAAATCTTGCGTGTAATGGAAAGCTAGTGGTGCATTCCAGTCATGAGCAGAGGTTGGATTTTCAACTTCCAAAGGCCAGTGACAACCGGAAATTTTGTTTGATTGAAAGTTTGATATTGATAATTCAGTTTCCTTTAGTTGCTCCCTGTGCTGCTCCTGGACAGCGGCTCAGCTTTTTTATGAACCGTTAATGTAGTAAAGATGTCCAAGTTCATAAAAGCACTTACTTGGATCTTCATTTTGGCTAATTTGAGCACTTTCCTAGTATTTATTACCCAATCTTTACCACAATGTAATGGTCATTGTTTTCTGATTTGTGACTCGGACATTATGTCATTCCAAGATCCGAGTTTCGACCTCCAAAGGAAACTGGAATACAGCGTGGACAATTAGCTCACGCGTGGATTAATGCTAAAAGAAGCAGGTGGTTTTGGCTAGTACCACCCCGTAAACCACATTTACATCACGTCAAAACCAAGTTAAAGATGATTGTTGAACGCGTGTTTTATTTTAGTTCATAGTTAGCATCAAGTTAAGCTAATTTTAAGTTGAGATTTCTGTTGTTAGCATGTAGTGATGCTAATTATGCGGACTGGCTCTAATGGAGTGTTTTGTATTATACAACGTAACTCTTAACGACATGGGGAAGCCTAATATTAGCCTTGTAGCATCAGATCCATATAGAGATTAATGTATCTTTGCTGATCCGTGTTATGTTTGTGAACAGTCAACCATGCGCTTACTGTGATCTGAGAATTAAACCTACAACCTCTCCACCTTAAGCCCTCCAGTATTGTACAGTACACTTGTATAAGCCACTAATCCAAAAAAATTACACCTTGGGATAATCTCGTATTGAAACACTTCCTTAAGTCCTTTCTCAGGTCCGACATTGCTGACCTACATCTCAGGTAGAATGGCACCTTTAGGCCCCGCCCCCGACATAAGCCAGTAACGCAACGCATCACAACCAGATCGCATTTGACCTGTCGAGAAACCTGCTGACAAATCCTGCGTATATGTGTGGTACATGTTTTAGTATTTTATTCATATTTGGCGCACTGTAAAAAGAATAACGAAATAGTGTTACCTTGCTTTATGTTGGCGTTCATAGGGCAGTAGAATGAGTAATCCACTGCAGAAAAAGTACTATCTACATTAGGTAAAAGGTCCCATATTATGCTGAAGTGTGGAGCTTTGAACTTTTAGAAATACTGTATATTTTTATGAGAAATGCTTACGTCACAAACCAGGAAGACGTCTGGAAAGATGCGACTTCCGATGTAGTTACCGACACTAAGGTATGACTGTAACTGATTAGCCGAACATAACGGAACGCTACAATGACGAATGTAGATGAAGAAAACTGCGCCGTTTTCTCATTTTTTCTAGATTTTGTCCGAGCCTGACGGAAGTTGTAATCGCATCTTTCCAAACGTATTCCTGGTTTGTGACGTACCGTGAATAAAGCCTATTATCGATTTCCAAGATTATGAACAACATGACTAAAAAACATCTTTAAAAGGATCTGTATGTAAGCTTTATATTTTAGTTTAGTTTTAGATTTTACAAACTGTGTCCCAAGATATGAGGTAAAAACATTCAAATCACTTATAACTTTAAGAATTCTAATGCTGATTTATTCTTAAATACAAAAATATTGGACATGATGTTCTCATCTGGTCAATGCGGAAATCCCATTGGTTTAAAGTCAAAAGGACTCTCTGAATCTGTGGTTTTGAGCATCCACATGTGACATATACTCACAATGAGGAAAACTTGTACATGCCCCCTGTCTGTAATAACTTTATTTATTCAATTCAATTCAGTTCAATTTATTTTTGTATAGCCCAAAATCTTAACAGTTATCTCAGCGGGCTTCACAAAATTGTTAAATTAGCAAACAGAGATGTCAGAGAATGAAACAGAATAAGAAAAATAATAATAATAATTAACTTCTTCAGCAAAGAAAAAAAAAACCCAGTGGGAGAAAAAAAAAGAGAAACCTCAGGGAGAACCACAGTGAAGGAGAGATCCACTCCCATGGACTATTTATTAAACAGTAAGAATGCATTCTACATATGATAATACGGCATGATAAACCTTTAATCACTTTCATTCACGCTGTATAAATCTTTTTAACGGAACTATAGCTGGACATTTGTGCATAACATCGGAACTTTTCATTACTTTAATTCAGAATACTGTCGTGATTGGATTTAATATGCACGACCAGTCAAATGTTTGGACACATTTTTGGTTTTTTTTCCCATTTTAATTTCAGTTTACATTGTAGATCCTCATTGAAGGCATCAAAATTATGAATGGAGACGTGAGGAATGTAGAAAACAAAAAGCTAACAGAGGTGTCAGCAAAGCAATGGATAATTCGGGGATTATAATTAAAAAAAGTAGAAAAAAAATGAATAAATGAGAAAGTGTGTCTAAACTTTTGACTGGTCGTGTGTCTACAGTACGTAGGTCTTATTTTAATAACTTTAACAGATATATTTTCTTAACTTCCTCAAAATTACGGCAAATTGTTTCTGAAGTAAAATCTTCAAACTGCTCAAATCATGATAGATATTCTTTTAACTCATGTAGATATGACTTATTTTTTGCAGTGGCTGGATGGACTCTTGTCTGGCTGTGACTTTTCCCGACTGTCTGTGAACACACCACACCAGAGCCCTAAAACCCTTGTTGTCACTGTTGTTTTTCGATTGCATCTTTTGTCTCTCTGCTGTTCTTGGCAAATGTTACTGTGTATTGATGACAAAAGGAGATCCACATTCCCATACACATTTTGTATTGGTTCGGAAATAAGACATTTTTACAAAAACAAATGAAGAGTTCTTGTCTTAATAAAAAGGAAAAGATATTAATGTCAAACGTCGTAAGTGTGGGTTTGTTCTTTCTTTATAATGTTGTTCGATCCAAGACTTGGTTCTTTTTCTCTGTTTTCTCGCCTCATTTTCCTTGATTCTTCTTTTTCCTCCATTTTTCAGCTGTCAACTAAATGCGTCATATTAAAGGTCCTATAATACGCAAAATTGACTCTTGTGAGTTTTAAGCCACGTTACAGTGTTATTATCTTGTCAAAAACATACCTAGAGTTACTTTTTGTTTCATTCACACGTGTTTGAGTAATCTTTTCGTCTGTCTCCAAATCTCAAAATGTTCTATTCCACCTTGTGATGTCATGAAGTGATAGTTTACAAGTTAGTAGCTTAAATTTTCCTTTTTTTTCCAGTAGAGATTGGAAATTCCAGGTCTGAAATCAACCAAATGATTCAAGTGAAAGTGTGTGGGGTTTAAAAACACAGTGGAGCTTGTATTAACACATGACATCACAAGGTGGAACAGAGTTTTTGTCAGGTTGGGATCGATTCCCGCTCGTACCAAGTTATATTGTCGCGTTTTTAGGCAAGACACTTCACCCCCACTGCCTTGTATGGGAGTGATCCGTGCGTGAGCGTTGGTGGAGGTCGGAGGGGCCGATACCGCAGATTGGCAGCCTCACTTCCGCCACTTTGCCCCAAGGCAGCTGTGGCTAAAATAGTAATTTACCACCACTCAGTGCGGTATGAATGATATAAATGTATGCAGGGTTTGTGTGTTATAAAGTATGAATGAAACAAAACACGAGTCCAGGTCTGAAACGAACGAAAACGGAAACAAACGACTATGGACCCTTTAAGTGGGGTCCCAAAGCTCAGAAGAACCAAAGGAAGGAAACTATAGAGGACACTTCTCTCCTCTGCTCCTCTTTCTTCTTCTATCCTCTACTCTACCTCCTTCTTCTGCTCATCTCGTCTCCATCTTCTCTGCCGATCAAACTTCTTCAACCATTTCCTGCAGAATCAAGAAGAGGAGGAAACATCTCTCCTTTACCTCCTCTGCTCCTAAACTCCTGCTCATCTCGTCTCCATCTCCATCTGCCGATCAAACTTTTTCAACCATTTCCTGCAGAATCAAGAAGAGAAGGAAGCAACGAAAGAAAAGCTAAGACTAGATCCAGGCTGTCCCTTGAAGGCTGAACTTCTTGCACCCTCTGCTGGCTATAGTGAAATTTTGTAGGTTAATAAAAACATTAGACATTGCGCTTTTCTCCTATTCAACGATATGCAAGTTTAAAGTCTTTTAATCCACAGAATCTTCAGGGGACAATAAGATGTAGAAGGTCCATAGACAAGATTGTATTTATTTTAAAGGGCTCATTTTACTTTGTTTTCTGATCTTTGTTATAATGTTTCCTCATTAAAATCATACCTGGAGTTCTGTTTCAAACACTCATTTTCTCTCTCACTTACACTTTATTCCACCTTGTGATGTCATATCTTAATACATGAAGTGCTCCACTGTGTTTTTGAACTGTATAAACTTTCACTAGAGTCATTTAGATGATTTCAGCCCTGGAATCGCTCTGCTGAAGTAAAGGAGAAAGGTTGTTATCTTGAAAACTACCATTGCATGATATCACAAGGTGGAACAGAGATTTGACTTTGTTTTCAGGTAAGAACTTTTGATGGGACTCTGGACTATGAACTGTCTTCTCCGATAACGAGCTGGTAGGAACTGGAGCAAAAAGACGTGCCATTTCTGAACTGAACTAAATCCTAAAAAAAGGAAAGAACTGAAGTCTCGCCAACAAAGTAAAGGTATTTGATGAGGATTTTCTTTGTTTTTTTTTTTGCTTAAGAAAAGAGGATGGTTTTGGTGGCTATTCCCTAGGAGATGACAGTGGACAAGGTAAACTGTTAAAATTATGAGTCAAATAAAAAGGGAGAGATAAAAATCACCATAAAAGCCAAATATCGCCAAACTGAGTGGTTACAATTGCATCATAAGTGTTTGTGTACAGTCTCAATGCACTGATTGCCATAAACAAGCCCAACCAGCTCAAATGCAGCGGTGGTTAAATTTGGTTATAATGTGGGCTATTACTGAGATTAAAGGGGATGGGTGGGAGTCTGTGAGCCAGACCAGGTTCTCCACTGTGGCCACTTGGAGCTCATTGTAGAAACTGTGGTACCAGATTTTCTCCAAGTTGTCTCAACAATGTGGTACGCTATGGTCATAATTTCACTCCTAGTTAATTCTAACCAACAATTATATATAATATATATATATATACCAGTGGTATCCTGTGGGCACGATTCCAACCCTTTCTATGTAACCAGGAAGTTTTCTTCAGCTCTCCCCCTGCTCCACCACCGCCCTGCTCATCCCTCCCCTCAGAACAGTGACTGCCACAGAGACGTCAGAAACAAAACTTATTAATACTGTATTTTTCGGTCTATAAAGTGCACTGGATTATAAGGCGCAGTATCAAATAATATGTCAGTTGTGTCATTGTCCACACATAAGGAGCATCGGATTATAAGGCACAATAAGAGAAACAAAACGTGTTGGATAAATCGAACTTTATTCAGGTCATTTACAATAACTCTCAGTTGTAGCTAACACAAAAATACAAGTTTAACAGTTGGTGATTTGGGCATCAAACATGCCCGGATCCTCTCAACATTGTTCAGTTTTAACACAAAAATACAAAACCTGAAATCTGCATGGTAATGGTGGCATTTTGGGTCCTTGTACAGCACACGGCAGAACTACTGGTATGTTGCACAGTCGCCCTATATGTGGCCAACATATTACTCCTCCTGACTCGCCCACTAATACGTTATTAGACTAATGTGGACAACATCAAATCGGTTGGAGGTTAAACACAACCAAAGGTCAGACATAAGGCCACTGGATTATAAGGCCACTGTTGAAGATGCAATGATTTTAGATGCGACTTATAGTCCGAAAAATACGGTACTTCCTTTTCAGCACATAAACCATTTCATAAAAAAAACAAAAAAAAACTCTTTGATCTAAATATGTTAAGTCTCAGCAATGAAAACCCAATAGAAGTGTAATGTTTTAAGCATAGGAAGGTTCACAGCGCTCTGGAAACCAAACACCTTCCACTGATGAACAGTTATATTTTCTGTGTGTGACTGTGGAATAAGCAGGGCAATTTGTCTCACTGAAGGGATTTTATTACAACAAATATAATTAAACGCTAGAAATAATGATGAGAAACACTCTGTTAGAATTAATAAGCACAATACTGAGACAAGATCAACCAATGAATCTCATTCCTTAGTCCTCTGAAGGTGAATCAGTCAAAGAGCGCTTGATTTATGAACCACAATCAGTTTGAGCAGAAACCTTTTTATTGCAGAACCAACAGACCAAGATGTGCATTAGCTTTTTTTCCAACAACTATCAGCGTGCTAAATAATTCTCTTCCATAAATGTTGTGGCTTTTATATGTAGTGTTTGGGTTTTACGGTGTTGTCTCCTTTGTGTCTGTGTACATCAGAGGGAGTTCCTAATTATAATTTCACTGTTTGTTTTCTCATTCAATGACAATAAAATCAAAATCAAATCAAACTTTATTTATGTATTTGTTTTGTACAAAAATGTAAGACAAAGTTATTTACAGTCATTAAAAACAGCCCCTCGTGCCCTTCCCCCCACCCCAACACAACCACACAACTCACACTCACTTATTTTTAATTATTTATGTATTTATTTGTTTCATTCATAAAGCATAAAAAATACATCTTTTGTGTCATAAAAAATGAATGAAAAGGAGCAGAAAGAAGAGTCATCTTATGTTATCTGCCCCCCTTCCCTTTTCTAGACAAAACACCAACACTGACAGTTACAGAGATTATCACTTTCATGCACAACATTTAGTTTTCTTTTTCATGCATACGTATTGCTCTGTATTTTGTGTTTTTTTAAATGCCATTATTGTACTTGTTTCTTTGATTTCATTGTTAAGACTTTTCCATAAATTAACTCATTTCACTACAACACTTTGCTCCATAACCTCGGTTCTGAATCTGAGTTTTTTAAACATGTAGATTCCTTTTGTTGTAGTGCTTGTTCTCATCTCAAACAGACTTTGCTTTATACGTGACTTTGAGATACTTAAGTCAATGATATCCTGCATTTTCAACACTTTAACAGATAATGGTTTTAGATGGTTCTGTAGTGACTGTTGGTGATGATTCTCAAGGCTCTTTTCTGTAAAATAATTAAGTCAGTAAGTCAGGTTTTACATGTTGAACCCCAAATGTCCACACAGTTCATCAGATCTGGTGTCATTATAAAGTTATACAATGTTAATAATGCTGCATCATTGAATGAGAACTTTACTTTATGCAACACAGCAACTGCTTTGGAAATTTTGCCTTTAGTGTAGTTTACATGAGATCTCCACTCACTGTGGTTCTCCTCGAGGTTTCTCGTTTTTTTCCCCCCACTGTTTGTTTTTTATTTTAGTTTTTCCTTGCCGAAGGAGGGTCTGAGGACAGGAGATGCTGGGACAATTATCCATTTGCCTGCTTGTCGTTGGACATTCTGTATTTTTGAATTGTTAATGAATTATTTATTATTATTTTTTTTATTCTGACATCTCTGTTTCCTAAATTAACAATTTTGTGAAGCCCGCCGAGATAACTGCTGTTGTGATTTTGGGCTATACAAAAATAAATTTAATTGAATCTCCAGTTTAGACCTTCATCAATCCTGACTCCTAAAAATTTAGTTTAATTTACTCTTTTAATCTGTATCCAATCTATTTCTAATGTTATGTCATCTTATATGTATCTGTAGTGGAAAAAGAAGTGGACTATGGGAGTGTAACGTCACCCACAGCGTTAGAGTCAAATCAGGCTCACGATGGAAAAAAAAAACCACCCATCGGGATCATGTAGAGTGGGTTAATATGAACATTTTTAAGACCAAATGAAGTAGAGTCAGTGAAGCTGGAATCACCCCCATGAACACTTCCTATTTAGAACAGCAGCCAGCGGGCAAGACACATTTTGCTCAAATATGTGGAGAAAAAAAAAAACAAACTTTAAAGCTGCTAAAAGAACATGACATTTCCCAAATACAACAAAACTTTAGGTAAATACTTGACTTCCTGAGGTTTCTTGATGCAATGACGCTTGGTAAAAAAGTTGAGTGTAAATTACCATGGGACAAAATAGAGGAATCACCCAGCAATGTGTAATAGAATTTACATTAGCGCTCAGCCGGTCTCTCAAATGATGTGGCTAAGATAATGGCCACACAGGTTCATTAGCTGCTTGTCAAATGGAATTCCTCTCCCTCCTGTCGCAGATGGGGTCTTGATTACAGATTAAACCACGAGCCGTGCCCTGCAATAGTGAGAGGGCTGCACCAAGTCAATGAATTAACTTATTCTGGACTATGAATAAGGAAGAAAAACTTAACAAGTATTAAGGAAAATTCACTGTTTTGAGTTTTAGCCACATTATTGCCTCATCAAAAACATGCCTGGAGTGGTATTTGTTTCATTAATACAAACTAACTAAATGTCCAGACGACTTTTATGTAGTTTAAGTCCATAGATCATCAACAGACTTTTTCTATGGTCAAATTGTGTTGACAAAAAAAACGCATGACTCTGTTAGCATAGCATTTACAAGGGATATGAACTTAATTTGTGCCCTTTTGGATTGTTCATTCCCATTGCTGCCAGCAGAGGGAGCTCATTGCCTCATTGGATGGATGGTGAAGTTTGTAAAGTTTACTCTCCAAATATTGACATTATTCTAAGTGAGAAAATACTTATTCTTAGGTCACCAAAAGCATGTTTCAAAGGGAATTAAAGAATTAAACATTACTCTCCAAGACTGAGGTTTCCAAACCCACATGATTTGACTCCCACCTTGTCCAGGAATGAAACCTAGAGATCTGTGCCACACTCTCTAGAGCTTTTATGCCACATTTAGCAAACACCATTTTTGATCGGTGATACAGGACAGATTCAGACTGGGGACTTTTCCGATGTCCTGGTGTTACGACCCAGCTCCGCTAGGGTGTGGGAAGTAACAAAAAAAATGGAATAAATAAGTCATGTTTAATTAACAGGAGTGTAAAAGGTTTAACGTAATAAAACATGATAAAATATGCACTGAAACTGAACCAAGGTAAGATACAACATAACAGGATTAACATAAAACAGGTTTTGTGCTAAAAACGGCTTACGTGAGTTGACAAAAACGAGTGATTAAACTAAGGGACACATAAAACTAAACTAAACAGAATCCAGTGACCAAATCAAAAAGCACAAACCTGAACTAACTAAAAACCAAGTGTCTCAACACACAAAAGTCACGCACTAGTACAAACA
Organism: Scartelaos histophorus; assembly: GCA_000787155.1. Lineage (NCBI taxonomy): Eukaryota > Metazoa > Chordata > Actinopteri > Gobiiformes > Gobiidae > Scartelaos > Scartelaos histophorus. Next base: position 15,320 of record KN508931.1, read on the forward strand.
CAAACACAGTGAGTGACACAAATGAGACACATTGGCACTGACCACAAAGGCCACAGCCCTGAACAGGAGCTGTGATCTGTTTAAACAGGGGGAGGAGGCTGGAGGCGGGGCCAGGTGAAGAGGTGCTCCACCAATCAGGGACCAGGGCTCTTGCAGCAGGAACTAACTGGGCAGTAAAACACAGCAAAACACACACAAAATCCAAACTGGAGGCCTGGGGCCGCAACACCTGGATCTTATGCTTTTTTCTGGACAACTCCATCCAGTGGTGGGAGAGTGAACTTCTGCTGTTGGGATATGCATCTTATGCATAGACTGTATAAAAAGGTGGACTAAGCGAGTGTGACGTCACTCATAGCGTTTAGCGGCGCTCAAATGAGTCTCGCGATGCTAACGGTTACAGGAGCGAATCTGGAGCCAGACTCTATGTTATGAATAGGATTTTTTTGACTAACAAAATAGCGGAAAAAAAAATCAGGATCATGTACAGCGGGTTAATAAGAACATTTTAAGACCAAGATGAAGAGGATCACTGCAGCAGGTACAGAGAGACGAGCGACAAGATCCTAATGTAAGTCAATGGGAGCCAGAGTCAGAAGGAGCCGGAAAAGCCTTCTGTTGGACTTCCTATTTGGCACGCGGCGGCTAACGTGTTAGCTATGTCCATTCATATATACGGTCTATGATCTTATGTGGTGAGAGCTGCTTAGATGTAAAAAAGAACAACAACATAAATGACTGAGGAACAGCATGGGATTTTACAGAATAATCAAAAGGTTTTATCTCAAGTAAAATAAGTTATATACTGTATTCTGAATGTTAAACATGTGATACAAATTAGTGGGTTTGTTTGGACCATCTCAAGTTTGGACAGAGGATTTTCTTGTCTGGTTCTGGATTTTAACAGAATGTATAACAAGGGACTGAATCGTCTTCCACAATCAGCTTTGGTTTTAACTTCTTATTCTCTCTTTCCATTTCAATCACCTGGCTGTAGTGCTCTGAACAATTAACCAGATGACTGCAGATGCATTTTTAATTCATAATGATGTCTGAGATATGAAACATTGATGTTATTTAATAGCGCAAGTGTTTTATGAATCCAATTGTTGGCTCAAGACACTGGCTCAGATCCCACTACAACAATGGACAAGCGGAGGGGCTGATGGGAAACGAGTGTGCTCTGCATTCTGATGTGGGGTTTGCAGCACAGGGACAGTGGCAGACGTTGGAAGTTGTTGGCAAGTGCTTCTTATTTTGTTTAGTGTCAATATTAATACAATCTGGAGTGGTGAAACAGCAGCTGCCCTGGTCTAATATGCAAACACAATCACAACAACCTCCAGAGGGAAGAGTTGACTTTTATTGTTTTGTTGTTGTTTATTTTTTCTTTTTTCAAATGACTTCCAGTTATTCTCTGTAGGACTAGATGGACTGGAAAGAATCCCAGAAATGCACATAATATAAGTAGCACCAAGAAATTACAGCACATTTCGTTTGCCAGGAATGGTCTATAGTCGGACATTAAACTCATTCATCCTGCATTTAGTCATTACGGGTGTTTCTACTGCACAGAAATACAATAATTCTCTCTGTGAATAAGTTTGCATCGCCACACAGATCAGACCTGTAATGAAGCCTATAGAGGGATCCCAGTCACGTGACACTTTTAGCGATCAGCGCCACATTGTCTGGAAAGAAACTCTTACCATAAAGTAAAAGGCAAGAAAATGGAGAATAAACAAGTTTCCGAATTTACCAAACATTTAAGCAGTTCGGAATGTGAAAGATATGAAAGAAAACTAAGTGATATCGGTGTCACTGACCCTTATGTTGTACCACAAGTTGTTTTTTATGGACTTAAATCTGTTACGGATTCTGGAAATTTGCCCGACATCGAGTCTCCTGATCTTATTACTTATCTCCTTTGTAAAACGACTTTATTCTGCCTGTACTCGGTTTACTGACTTCATAAATACTTTGAAATGTTTTCTTTATTATATTCAAATGATAAATAGTGCGACGACCTAAATATGCAAAACTTTGTACATTATTAAATGTGTTTGTTTCTTAAACTTACCACTGATAAAATGCATTAAAATCCTTTCTGTTTATGGCGCCTCCTTCTTCTGCGATATGGATCACGTGGGATACGATAAAAAGGAATATATTCCGATGTTCTACAGCTGTGCTTCTTTATTTGCCTTGTATTTGTACGTCCTTCAGCACAGCAGGATTGCACCATTGTACACAAAATACTTGAGAAACATCTACAAAAACAAAACCGGCTCATAATAGTGTCACTCTGACGGGAGTTTTATTACCCGACAAGATGGCGTCGCAGGATTTTGTGACGTCAGCTGGAACCCCTCTATAGATACTTTGCATTCGTGTCATTTTTAACTATTTGATCAACACCCCATCAAAGTACATGGGAGAGGCACTCAAGGTTTACAAGAGTTTACATGCGTACACCTTTTTGGCTGTTGGATGGTGCAGGATGTTGTAATTTCACCAAATGAAAATCTAGACTTTTCTGTTATTAAAGCTCGGGTAAGTCATATGATGTGGTCTGCACTAGAGTGCGGGGCGGAGGTGAAGCTGCAGAGTCACGTCACGTCAATCACGTATCAGAAATATTACACCACATTTCACAAATAATAATAACACAGTTTGACTTGTATTGATATGAAGTACTTGCTACACAGAATACATGGTGGGTGCCCAGTCGTCCCTCTTCATGGTTTGAAGGCCAGAAGGTAAATGTGGAATAACTTTAGGCCGTTACAAACTGTTTAAAATGAACTAATTCTGATTTCTGAGTTTTGAAGATAGAAACAAACACGCCCAGATTTCAAAACCTCTCAGACAATGTCCACTGTTCTTTATACTGAGAACACCAATGACCCGCCCTGTGTATTAATGCAAAGACAATTCTGTATATTTTTCCATCCTGTATTTTATATGAATGTGCTAAACCTTTGGTCCAAGCTGTTCCACTGAGAGGTGACACTGTCTTTTAATCTTGCACTGTGTTATGCAAAGCTTCCACACAGTTAGCACCACGAGAGACTTGTTTCTTCAGAAACCGTACAACTCTTTACAAATGTAACACTTACATTTGAAGGAGGGCTGCTGGAGATGTTCACAAAGCTGCCCTTTGTTCATCTGAATAACAGAAAGAGCAAACGGGTTAGAGCCTTTAATGGACTGAGGAGTGATTCTAAGTTCAGAGACTGGCCCTGCTCTTAAATGTGGTTTTAAAGTGTGCAGACGGTTAGCATAACAGTCAGAGGACACAGCAGGCCTTAATCAGCCTATTGATTTGTTCTGTATTAAATTACAACATTCAAAATTGACTTTTTCCCTCCTTTAAAATCATACCTGGGATTGTATTTTTGCTTAATTCAAACTTGTTTCCTCTTCCCTGAGCGCTCAAGAATGCTCTGTTCTCATTTTGCCAAAATTGTTGCCTCACAAGCAAAACTATGGACTTCTGTAGTTTTTAAGCCCATAAACCATCATGGAACTCAGTCTGTGATCAGATTATATTTACAACAAAAACATCACCCATGGATCTCCATATTTTGTCTGTGGTTGTTTACAGACTTCCCAAATACAACAAGGATTTTATCACTGACTTTTTCAATTGCTGTTGACCAAAGACTTTATGAATCTTAAAAAAGTTTCAAAAAGGAGCACTTCCTGGACCTCCGGAGGATAATACACAATAGAAAAAACACAGTGGTGTCTTTGGGGAGGGAAGTCAGTTCAAAGATGCAAAAAATCCAAGGCACCGGTTGAAATAAAATGCCTTTATTAATTTACGACATGTCAAGATGGACAACTTTAAAAGTCCCTTGGGACTTGTAAAGTTGCAACTGATGAGTGCCTTGGACTTTTTGCATCTTTAAACTGACTTTTTGAATCTTATTGACTCGTTTGGGTTTGTACAGAGCGTTTTTGGCCCTACGCAGGAGCGCAGCCATATCCTGGATCTTGTGCTGACTCAAGGTTTGTCTCTTGAAAATCTTGGAATATCTGATGTTTTCCGATCACATGCCTGTTGTTTTTAAGATTGATGTGGCGTCCGTAATGACCAAACCCTGTGCTCCTGTACGTCGCTGAAGGTGCTTAACCCTTCCACTGCTGCTTGGTTTTCTGCTGCACTAAGTGTCTGCATGTGCTGAAACTGAGGCTTTATCCTCCAGCTTTAATTCAGTTTGCCAGGCGGTGTTAGAGTCTGTGGCTCCACTAAAAGCCAGGTCACCCAAACCTAGACTCGATCCTGGCTAAATGAAACCGCAAACGCTGCCAGGCAAAGGCAGCCCAAGCGAGCCAAGCACAAATGGAAAAAAGATAAATTTAAAGTGTCATGGCAAATTTTAAGCGATAGTACTAAGAGAACTACTAATCTAATGTTCTCTCTAATGTTATTACAACTAAATGTCACAAGCCTCGTGAACTTTTTAAGACCATTGACTCCGTTTTAAATGTGCCCCAGTCTCTGTGTGTAACCCTCAGACATCTGAACAGCTTCTTTCATATTTTGTAAATACGTTTGAGAGCTCTAGAGCATTTATTAGGCCTCCATCCCATGATCCTATGGGGCAAATTGTTTCAAATCCTGCAAGTTTTGAGCAGTTTGAACCTGTGACTCTCTCAACTTAAGAACATTGTTGCTCACATGAAGGCTGCAGGTTCTCCCAGTGATACGCTACCTCCTCATCTGTTTAAAGACGTTTTTGACACCTTGGCTTCTGGAATGCAACACATTGTAAATATGTGCACATTTTAAACAAGTTGTGGTGCGTCCTCTGATAAAAAAAAAAAAAAACAAACTTGGCCCTGACTCATCTGTGCTGTCAAATTTCAAACCTATTTTTCTAAGCTTTTTTTTCTCTCAAAAAGTACTAGAGAAAATTATTCAGTGGACAATATTATTTGATTCTTATTTATTTTATTATCATTCTTAGGTGAGCAAAAATGGCTCTATTCATGCTTATGTCACAACCCAGGAAGATGCTTGAAAAGAAGCAAATAAAACTTCCAGTGTAGTTACCGACAGTGGGCTCGCCTACAGACTGTGATATGTATGGATAGAACTGTTGATTAGCCCAACATTACAGAATGCTATAATCACATTTAAATGAAGAAAATTAGGACATGTTCTCTCTCTTTTTTATTACAGCAAACAGAGTCTGCTGGAAGTTGTAATTGCTTCTTTCCAAACATCTTCCTGGTTTGTGATATAACATGAACAGAGTATGTTCTGGAAACTTCTGAGTCTGGTTTTACGAGTCTACAGGGCACAGATTCTGGCCTCCTGTGTGTTTTTAATGACATTGTGACGCAGCAGGTCCGTCCCTGAGCGCGCGGTGCGCGGGGAGACACGTGGAGACGCGCGGCCCGTCTCAGTATCGGCTGCTCCGCGCGCATCACCAAACGCACATGAAACTTTGTTTTCCATAACTTTTCCAACCTGTTCTGCTGTGACTAGAGGCGCAAACTTGGAAGCGGCAGTGGTGCCTCTAAATCCCGAAAAAATCAGTCATTTACTCACCCCCTCTAAATCGAAAAAATCAGTCATTTACTCACCCGCACTGCCGCCTTCACCTCCTCCCGGTGCGATCTGGCAAACCCGGACACACCCGCGCCGGGAGCCTAAATCCTCCCGGTGCGCAGGTTCCGGGGTCACGTGAGCCACGAGTCATTTACATAAATAATTGTCTGATTTTTATGTTTATTTGTACAGTTTTGTTTTGTATAGGTAACTTCATGATGTTAAAGGAACTGCCCCTGAAAGATTGTTCTTTCATTAGTAGGAATGATCTAAATGAGGTTTCAGGTGGGGGTTACGTAATGTGGGAGGGGCAAGAGGGTATACAGGTGTATACAGGTGCGCTCTGCGACTCAGGTGGGCGTCTCGTCTCGTCTCGTTGCGTCCTAGTTACGACGGGTGACGTACGCTGAGAAAGCGAGGGAGCGAGGAAGAGAGAGAGAGAGAGAACGAGCAAACAGCGACTAAAAGACTTAAAGGGGAATTCTACCTTTTGTTCTTTACGTGTTTGCCGGTAAATTGACTTTTTTTTTTTTTTTAAATCACTGTAAATATTTTTGCTCTGTGGAAGAGTTAAATAAACAACTCCAAAAAACACATTTCCTGACTGAGCCTGAGTTTGTTGAAGAATCCCTCCACAGACATGTTTGTTTCTATTGATGCTGGAGATTCTGTTGTTCTCTCCCGGTTGGAGCACTGGGTGAGGGTTCGTGGTCCAGACCTGCTTTGGTTTAGATCATATCTGACAGATCGACATTTCTGTGTTGTTTTTGGTCATTATATTTCTGCCTTTACCCCCATCATATAGTGGTCCCCAGGGATCAATACTAGGGCCTTTGCTTTTTACCCTTCATATGCTCTTCCTGGGCACCATTCTGAGGAAACATGGCATCACACTTCACTGTTGCGCTCTGTACCTGTTTTTAAATCACTACTAAAACACACCTTTTTTAACTGGCTTGTAGCGAGTGGGATGTACATTTCTTGATTCTTGTTGAGTGTTTTCTATGCATTTGATAGCTGTATTGTGACTTTGACTGGGATTGATAGCACTTTGGTCATCTGTAAAGTTTTTAAAGTGCTTCATAAATAAAGTAATAAACTACTGCACATCAAATTTGTCAAGTTCTTGTGTACAGTTTTGCATCATGCTTTTGTATATTTATGGAGAATTTTTGTGTGGGAACCTGGGTGACATAAGCTTGTGCAGGAGGAGGGTCTGAATAGGATCCAGGAGAGATTGCTAAAATATTAATAAAACCTCTTCAGGAATGTTTTTGATGGGGGGAACAATATAATAACATGGAAGAAAGCTGAATATGTTTTTATTATTCTGAATTGTGCATTACAAATAAAACTTGCCTTGCCCACTCCACATCGGCGCGACATCTCGAGCTACTGTTTCTGGACGTCTTTCCGCTCCCTCCGCCTCAGTGCGACCGAGTAGGACAGAGGAAGTCATTTGGCAAAAACAATAAGAGCCGACATTTGTCTCTGGAGATGGTTTTGCTGGTGGTGGGATATTAGACCAGGGCGAGTGCAGCTCCTCAGACCATGTTAACACAAAACATCTGAATCCCGATGGTTCTGCACAAACAAGCACCATCGCCATCCATCCTGCACCTTAAAAACGCTCCTCGAAACTCATCTATTTAGAACTGCTTTTAGTATCTAACCTGCTTTTAAATCATACCTATATTTGGTCTGATTACATTTCTTTGTACAGCATCTCTCAGTGTTTAGAAAAGCTCTATGAAAATAGAACTTTTTTTTGTTCGTTTAGTTTTTTTATCAGCTTCAGCCCAATACAATAACATTCATATTCACATGTCTCCCTCATATACACAAGACTCTGGGGAGATTTTGAAAAAGCTTTTATAATAAGAGTAATAATCGTAATGGAGCTCAACAGTTACTGCCCACTCCCTGGTCCCGGAACTAAATTTGTCATTCATTTTTTCCATAGACTTTCCCCCAAAAACATATTAAAAGTCCGAAAGCTTGCTGAGTGCTCCAGGCTAATCAGCTACATGGTGACTAATGAGCACAAGACCTATAATTTTATTTAAAGTTTGTTTCTGAAACTTTGTAAACTACTAAGTTACTAAGGCATTTTAGCATACTGGGTGTTTGTAGGTCTTGGAAAACATGCATTCTGACTGTAAGCGGGCTTGCCTCTCCACGGATCTGACCTATGCCTTGAAAAATTAGGATGCTGGGAATGCATAAGGTGAATGAGGAGTAACTTTAAACTGTTTAATTCATTCCTTAATCCATTTTTAAGGGCAGATACTGCATCAAAATCAGGCACATCTCCTTTAAAAACGCACTATGTAACTTTTTGGTTTGAGTCCATCGCCTGCTTGTTTCCATGGAGATGTCATTGCCTGAAATGTTCCACAATATGATATTAAACAGCTCTACCTGACATATATTCAATTACGGGTGGTTTTATAGCCCAAAAATATGCAGAAAACCAGGCTTTCTCCACAGATCTAACCTGCAACTTGGTCTGGTTTGGTTTCCATGACGATAGAAAGGTGAACTAGTCCAGACAAAGCAATAACGTCTCCCTAAAGAAAAGTATTTGACCGATCCTCCGCTGAAAAAGTTACACAATGCACCTGTAATTATAGAAAGTCTGTATTCAAAACAGACTTGAAAATCTATGCAACATTTCAGTACAAGAAAAGCAACAAACGCGAATGGTCTTTCCTTGTCCTTTCCTGAATACTCGTGTCTGGGAGACGGAGGATCAGATTCTCGATATTATCAGCAGGACAAATGGATTCCCAATAGGACACGGGGGTGG
>JACN01105371.1:0-20837 GCA_000787155.1 Scartelaos histophorus
ACACACACACACACACACACAAGCACTACTCATCTTCGCTTGTCATCTTCTCCTGAGTGAGCTGTCCCATTCCATTTGGCCTTGCTCCTTCATCCCCAGATTCATAATTGATGTAATGGAGCATTGTATCTAAATGCGGGTAGTGCCTGGGACAAGCTCTGGAGTCTGCAGGGATGTGGGGAAACGGGCCAACAGCTACGAGTGCCACTACTGGGTCAGAACAGTGAGCTTGCCACAGAGAGGAGATGAATGAACGAATTGGGCAGGTGCAGGCGTCTAGGAACTGTATCTAAGAATGTACTTATCCTTGTAATTTAATAGCACTGACACTGTAAGGTTGTTGCCACGTACCAACTCAAAAGATAATGAATGGGAGAAGTTCAAACTGTATGCAGGAAAAGATTACGTATCATTGCTTCGACTTTTACATGAAAGTGACTTTGGTCATTATTCACATGCAAGTTCAGGATGTTAACAGTAACTTCCCCAGACGACAATCGCTCAACCAGCACTGGAGGATATGGGATTTGAAAAAGGGCAGAACAAGGAGGAGTAGCTTAAGATGTAACTGATGAACACCCCTAAGAAACATTCAAGTAATTAGTCGCCACTGGCTAGTTTCTGTGTGTTTGTTTTTAATTACTCTCAGATAATCCCATGACTGACACATCTTAATAGTCCATAGTATTTCAATTCCTTTGTTGTATTTTTTTTCCCATATATCCTATTTTGCGGCTGTGTGTAGTACTCAAATGAAATGACTGTAATGCAGTCATGAAATCAAGTTAATGGAGTTTTTGAGCAACATCTCAAATAGCCAAATATAACTAAAACTAGCCCCTTTTCCTTCACTGCACGACACTTATTTGTGGAGTGGGTAGGCCTTTATAAATCAAAACAAATGTACCTTTAGTGACCTTTCACTGAAAAAATGCAGATTTAATTTAGATGCAAAGCTTTTACAAACCAAAAAACTGCTTTCTCAACATAGTCAGTGTCATATAAAACATATTGTGGACTGGTGGTGGCACAGCTTAAGTGGTTTGAAATGCCCTTTTGTGTAGATGGCAGATAGTGGCTGGAAGTCAGTCTGTGTTTTGCAATCACACACTGGTGAGTGCAGCACCTCCATGGGGCCATTTCAAGTCCAAAGTTCACCTCACCCACTTCTGCAGAGGACAAGGAGGCCAAAAGGAGAACTCGTCTCCACAGCAACTACTGAGCACTTCAATGAGAAAGGTCACTACTGCGCAGATGCTCTGAAGGAAGATAATGTGGTTTTGTATACTCTGTCAAGTAGTTCCACTTAGAAATGTCCCCTCCACATAGCTCTGCTTCTTTAGGAGACAGAATCATCATTAGGATAATGGATTAATGAAACGGTAATATGAAACTGTTATCTTGAGGTTTCAGAACATCTCGCCATTTCCTAACAGTGTTAAAGCTGAAGAACAGGAATCTATTTACAAAAAAATATTGATTACAAATCCTGAAATCAAGCTGAAAACCTCTTTCCTTCACAGTAAAGCTCCCATTTGTAATTCAACCCAGCCCGGTTGTATTCTCACACATCACCACTAGTTGCACTCTACATGACTGCTGTCTGATAGTGTGTACATAAAACAAGAAGAGCAGAGCACAGCAGAGCCTGAAGAAAAGCCACGTTATGTCACATCTGACATCTATTGGTGAAAGAAAATCAAATAAATTTGCACTTGTACCTTTCAGAGGTTCAGTATAATAAATGTTTAATTCTTTTAAATGTTTAATTCTTTTATATCTTGAAATAATATACCTTTGATGTCTGACATTTGGATAGTTGTTTGGGACAAACAGACTTGTGTGAGACCTGACTGCTGTTGTGTGGGTACAATGACAGCTTAACAATGTCTTTGAAACCACTTGTGTTAAGGATAAAGCTCTTTCAGGCATCCAGGCTTTTTCATTGCACATTTTTACTGGCTTTCTTCTAATGAATACTTCTGTACCAGTAACATCTCCTCAAGCGGCTGCCTCCCAGTTCACTTCCATTCTGCTGCTCCTGCCACTCGCCCTCAAATGGCATAATCCCTGTCATATTGTCACATTACAGGAGTTCAAATGCTAATGGCTTCTACGCTAATCCAGTTGCTAGCACGGCTGGACTCGTGCCCGCCGCCCGGGCTGCTCCACAACAGCTGCGCCTCGCTCCAACATGCCAACAACGCACCTGGGATTCAACACAATCACAGACACTACACACTAAAAGGTGAACAGAAAGGTTTCATTTAATACAGTGCAGTGAGATGAAATTTACTTTTACTGGCCCAGAATAACATTATGCAATTCAAACAAGTGAAAAAAGAGCCGCGCAGAGAAGAGCAAATACAAGCTGCAGCATATTGAGCTGTGGATGTGAATGAGTCTTGGCAGGCAATTATGGTCATTACTGTCTCTTACAATCTTTCAAAAACAGAAATTTTCCACTCTATGGGCGGCAGTGAAAGTGCTTCAGCCCCAGAGCATTCGATGTTTGTTGCTATGTTGGTACAACAGTTTCCCCATCCATTCAACAAGGAAATCTGTTTGCCTATAATCTAAGTATAACACCACTTATCACATATTTAAAGTGAATTAAAACCTCTCCTTTTCAATAAAACAACTGCCCAAAAGCACCAAGCCCATTAGTAAAGGAGTCGGCATTGAGCGACTTCAAAAGAATCCAGTTAATTTGGATGAAATGTGCAGGTTCAATAATAGATGAATGGAGGTACAGAGTGGAGGTGACGCAGACAGGCTCAGCTCAGGACCAGCACTCAGCTGGAGAGCTCACAATCTCACCTCACCTTAATACACTTTAGATTCTGACGCAGTTCACTGCTGCAAATTCTTTCAGGATGCATTGTTACTTCAAAAAGGTTGGGTTCAGTTTTGCTTTCAGTTACCAAGACACCCAGGTTTTTTATTTGAATTCAAAATTAAAAGGTGAGTGGATCCATGAATTTTAAAATGATTATGATTAATCATGAAATGGAGCCAATGACTCAAACTACTTGAATATTTCATTCATCCAATATGCCGACACACACACACTAGCAAAACATTTGTGGCCTACTCCATTTTCAACAAAAATTACAATTGGGGGTGAGAGAGGACGCGATCACATTTTTCTTATCAAAGAAAAACAACATCAACTGTATTCAGAAAATGGCTGTGTATACACTGAGCTTCCACAGTGTGTTCAGAGATGCACTGTACACAAATCATCAGGGATATGAGCACAAGTCTCTCTATAGTTCACTAGTTTATGCTTCATTGTTTTAAATCCACTGCAATGAAAAGTCAAAGTTAAAACAAAGTCTGAGCAGCTTCCCCTAAAGCAGAAGAGTTGTTCCAATTTGACAATTAATCACAAAATTTGACCGTTTTTTGTACCAAATGTTGAAAATGTGAGATTTGATTATACAATATGAGGCAGCCTCCGTACGGACACATAGACCCTCATCTCAATCTCCCAGTGTGTAAAATGGAGTGACCTTTCACCCCCATACTCAAATAGAGTAGAGTTTGTAGAGCAGCGCAGCTTGTGTACACAGCCCCTGAGCACACAACACATGCCTCCCGCCTGTGTGTTCACGTTGTTTATTTTTCATTAAAACAGGAGATGTGTCTATAAAAGGCACAGCACCCATAGTTATAGTGTTAGTTTCCATTCTAATCTACTCTGCCACATAATAACCAAACCATAGAGAGCAAATACAGCGCAAATATAAGATGTAATTACCTTCTCCAAGAATGTTATGTGGAGTTATTACATTCACTCATTTCATTGCAAAAAACATGTGATATTTGCAAAAAAAAAAAGCACATTTAACCATAAATTAGATGATCATCTGTGGGTGATCCTGGTCTGAGTACTGATTTCATCTCTGCAAGATGCCAAGGCCGAAGGGGCTGATAATGTTTGAAGTAGCTAATATCTGAAGGTTACATTTGGGTTTCTCGAAATGTAGCTTTGAAAAGGTTAGAAATGCTATCACCGATATCCCTCAGCACGTAAAACCAAGAATTTCCACATACACATTTAAATGACATTTTCCTAGAAAGGAGTTTAAAAAGGTATTGACTAAAAAGTGTTTGTTCCTTTATTGTTTGTTCTTTATTCATACTTTTAAAAGGAGTTCTCGGGGTTACTTCATGGAAAAGAATCTGAAGAGAAAAGAGAAAATAGGAAAGAGAAAATGCCTGCGTCTGATTTGCTGAAATTCCCCTTCAAGGGAAGAGACTTAAGCTCAAGGAAGAAGCCTTCATGGAGAAGTCTGTCATTAGCATTCTAAAGACATAAAGGCTTAAAAAAAACCACACACATAGAATTGTACAGATATCTCTGTGGGCCAGACTGGCACCTTAAGCAGTGCACAAAAACAATGTCATATGTAGTGTATTGTGCATAAGATATTTTTATTATTAAATAGATATGTGCACATGATTCATAAATATACTGAATACTATAACATAATTATTGATTGATGAATTATTACTCACTGTGTAACATTTCTAGTCTGTTTGTCTAGAAAGTTCCATATTACAGATTAAACTATCATGAGGGAGAAGAGCAGGTCACAGCACTATGCTTCATTACAAGTCAGATCTGTTGAAAATTGTCCCTATTCACAGAAACAACCCTAATGAATAGATGCTATGGAAATGTTTAATGTCATACCATGGAACATTCCAGACAAAGCAATAACATCTCCGTGGATACAAGTAGGCAGCAGACCCTTGATCAGAAAAGTTGCACAATACACCTTTAAAGGTGCATTATGTTGTCCACAGAAATGCTTATTGCTTTGCCTGGAATGTTCCAGCAACATGTTAAACTCCTCTGAGCTGCATTTATACGATTAAAATCCCTTCTTTCTGTGAGCACTGTCACTTTTCCTTCCCTGGAACATGTTACATCATGCACTTTTAAATCAATTGTTTTAGGATGATCACCGTTCATTAATCAGGTGATCTTGGGCCTGGATCCAAACTAAGAAGGGCAGTATACTTGATGGTGCTAAAACACAAACAAACACAAACACTACTTCCTTTATACAAACTTTGAATATTGTACGCTCATAATAATACTTCCTTATTTCACAGTGCGGTCTGACTATAAAACTCTCATATTCACTGCTGGGCCACATACACAGGCAAATAAAAAGGAGCCAGGGAACAGAGGGAGAACTTAAGTGCCTTATTATGCCTGAGTGCGCACAAAGCGGTGCACGCACACGCAGCACTGGTGATCCCCCTAGTCCATTGTATGGTAAACACGGCGAGGTCTGCTCCAGTAATGAGCCAATGCAGAGCTGTATTGATCACACGCAGTGGATCAGAAGACCTCTGCCAGTCCCTCAGAGCCCACTTTACAGCGCTACAACAACCCAACTCATTTAGCACTTTTACATCTTCCTTTGCCCATTCGCTTGCAAGCCTTGAGCCCTTTAAAAAGCATTCCTCCCCCCTTCACTCCCATGTATCAAGCCCCTTATTTATGTAAATCCATTTGGAGTGAGAATGAAGCTTGTCTAATGTCCCCAACACTGCTGGATTTCATGCCATTTCTTCCCGGTAACGCAGCAATAATGAAAATGTAAATAGCGTTAAGCTGTGTGGCTTAAGACAACCTCTTAATGAGTGAGAGGAAAGAGGAAAGCGAGAGTGTGGATGCATTTTTAGAAGCAGAGAGCCCCTCTATCACCAACGAACACATCACTCAACATCATAGCACTGGAGTGTGTGTGGAGACGTATGGGAAACAGAGATAGAAAGGACATTGCAGGAAATCAAGGCTAAAGCGTGAAAAACCTTTGTTGGGATATCAGAGTGAGTATAAAGACCCTATTTATATGTGGCTCACTTGCCTGTCCGTTAAAATGAAACTGCACTGCTTGTGTGACAGCTGAAAAAGAACCCTCTACCACCTCCTTGCTCTACTGCAATTGCTTTTGGGTTGACTGGTTGTAGTGCATCACTGTAAAGCATTTACCTTGAATTATGTGAGTTTCCAAACCTAATGCAATGAATTCTAAAGACGATCTAAATTATTCCACAATCTTAAACCTTGGAAGCATTAAAATGGATCTTAATTCTGTGAATCCCAGTATTTAAATCATGACAAGATAACGATAAAAATGACAGCCACAAGACGTCAGTAAGAGGAATAAAATATCACTTGGATATGAATAGTGAATGAATAGTGTGGATATGCACTAGCCACAGCTTGATTAAAGGATATTTACATTGGAACTAGCAGTTCTACGGTTGGATTCTGGACTCTGCAAGATAAGGGCCAATGGCAGCAAATAAGCTCACCATTTTTGTATAATATAAAAAAATGAACCACCTACAAGTTTGTAAGCAGTGATATCAATATTCCCACAACCTCTTAAGGCTGGCAGTGCTTGCACATGCACTTATCAGGAGAGGGCGGGTGGTTATGTAACATGCAATACAGGGCTTCCCTTGAGCGTTTTCATTAAAAGCGGAAAAAAAATCCAGGGAGGAGATGGTGGGAAAACATGAAGTAGGTTGAAGGGAGTCAGAGGGTCAGATGTTTTGTGTTGCTGATGAAAAGAACAAAAAGGACAAAAGAGGAGACTTCAAAATGTGATCAGAACTATTTAAATGTTCTTTTGCCCCCGCGCAGGAATGGACTCTATCACCTTCTGTTTGGATGCATATTCCTGAGTGCTTGTGTGTCCTTGCGATCGAGCTCAACCTTGGGCCAACTCTGCATTAGCACATCAGGCTGCTAAGTCAATCCCACTGCTACTCAGCCAACCAGTGCATTGGCCTGATCTTTGATTGTAAAAAGCCTGCCACCCGGGCAAGTTAATCCAAGAGCGTAGTAGGCCAATCAAGTTGTCAAGCCTGGCTCACTGTCAATAACACATTTAGGTCAACCACAAAGGCATGTAGCAATCCTGATCCTCGCGAGACGCACCTCCCTGCACATCAAATACCAACGATCGCACTAGCACAGGCACTTTCTGCGCTGTGGAGACAAAAGAAAATCTATTTAACAAAGAGGATCAAATCAAGCCTTTGCAAGTTTGCTGAATAACTTGTTGCAGCTTCTTTATATTGATCGCTATCAGGGTTCCTATACTTGACAATGTGAAGCAGTAGAAAGGTTACTGTGCAGTCACCAGTACCACCCACATCTGCAGTGGCACAAAAAAATGAACTCAAGAGCAATAGCAATAACAAAGAACACAGGGAGAGAGCACAGGGAGGGCGGAGGGAGCAGGGTGGTGCTATGGCCCAAACAAGCAGACAAGAACTGGTGGAGGAAAAAAGAAGTAGAAAGGCAGACGAGGAGACAGCACTATTTACGGCAGATTAGTTGTTATGGTGATAAGCAGAAGGGAAAAGGAAGGGATGTAGTTGTCAGGGTGATGGGGCTGCACTAGGCTAGTTACTAATGACATATAAAAATAACTGTTTAGAATTCACCCTACCTTTGCACGCAAAAAGAAAAGAAAAAAATAACAAACAATACTGACACATAGTAGGATGAATAGAAGCAAAGACAAAGCCGTCTCTTGAAGAGCCTTCTCTCATTAGCATTTGGAGACGTACTCAGATTCCTCCCCCACATTCTCAGCATGAAGCAGGTTTTTTCTAAGTTTTTTCCTAATGAGCGATGGTAGCAGCACCAGAACACGGAGCCAAGCGTTTACGATGTGTGCGGCTTGTGCCTGTGATGGTCTAACAACAGTGCATGAGGGTGGATCATTTTGACACCAGGAGATGACACAGGACTGTGGGTAATTGTAGTTTAAATGGCCTGAAGGGGTTTCTAGAATGCTGGTCTTTGTAGTTTTTACCGCCTGCGGTCTAACCTCTGGGTTTTGCAAAGGCATCTGATGTAATCAGCCACATTTAAAATCACTGTCAAAGCACAATCAAGCACCCCTCCATATGTCAGGTAGCTGCTGCTCGGGATGGCTCTCATTAATTATTCAAGCGCCTATAATTAATTGATCATTTTGGTAAACCCCTGTGATTTGAAAAATGTCAGTATAATGGTACTTAGGGCTAAAGCAAATATGTTATCATTTAAAGGTTAATAAATCAAAGATGCTTTGGCCTGTGATTGACTGGTATTGGTACAACATTTATACTGGTACAACAGGATAAATGTTGTTGTAAAACTATAAATCCATTGGAAATCCCCCCAAATAACTCTGCATCACTTGAGAATGCTGGATATAGAAAATCAAGTAAGAGAAAAACCCTGAAATGAGATATTCCGCTGGTGTGTGTGCCAGCAGACATTTGCAGCTTTCGCCACATACTTATGAAGAACTGGAGGAACATACATGCCTCTATATCACACTTTGATGACTAAATTACCTTAATGTTCATAAAGGCATTGCTCTGCACTGCTCCTCATTTACAATCATTTAATTACCTGGAACACTATTTCTGGATTAACCCACTCACTTGATATATCGACATATTTACGCAGTGGTGGATAACATAAATATAATTACTCCATTATCAGCCCAGAGCAGCACAGGAATTTTAAGCATCTTCCTCATCGTATGTTGGCCATTAAAATATACAGTAAGTCCATACCCATCGTAATAGAGTCATACATACACGCATCTTGCTACACACCACATTAGCTGATCATACCATTGCACCGACGAGACTATTCAGAGAGCTCGCTGCCGCACCCCCTCTAATGTCAACTAGCATATATTTGTAATTTCTAAGCAGTTTTAGGCAGGTTTTTTTTAAAGAATTTACGCATTTTCCTAATAGTGCATTGTGTAACTTTTCTGGTGGAGATTCTGTCAACTGATGACATAGAGATTGTATGTTCCACAGTAGCTTTAAACTTATCTAGATTGCATTTTACTATAGATGTATTTACTCCTGATAAGATAGATATGTTTAATGCAATAGTGCAACATCAAGGAGGCAACAGACTGTCCACCAGAGAAGTTACACAGTGCACCTGGATTTAGACAGGTATCATAACTGCTGCTGACTACCAGAAATCACTTAAATTAAAGTCAATTAATGTATGTTTTCATGAAATGATTCAGTACTGAAAATAAGGAGTTACAAAAATGACAGGGTTAATCAAAACACAAACTGTTTGCTGTGATCATATGAGCCAAACAAATCAACAAAATTACAGCAAAGATATTATTACCACAGTCTACTTTACATAACATATTCCATAGTTTCCAAAACACAAACACACAGATTGAATAAACCTATAGCATATTTTCGTGGCTTGCTCTCCTGCATAGCTGCTCTGTCCCAAGGCTGTGCAGCTGTGGTGAGTAGAGCAGAAAAGAACAGGCTTCCTACCTACTCAATGCACCATCCAGGGGCAGTCCGGCTCTCCACGAGAAGCCATTTAATCTTCAGTAGTCTGCATGTGATCAATCTCCGGGCCCAGCGTTACTGCAGCGTGCCCCATTCCTCATCATTTAGAGAGAGAGCTATTGACCGGCCCAAGACAGCCTCTGTAGTGGATTTTGTAAGCCACAGTAAAAGTTGAGGCATGTGTACTGTAAATTCAGGGCATTGGGAATTTGAAGGTATGTGAGAGATACATAAACATATATGTGAAATGGTAAGAGGTTTTGCATTGGCCTTGCCCTTGATGAGGTTTCAGTGGATCCATACATAATTGTATACTTCTTAAAGAGAACTCCAAACCAATATTACATGGAAAGTACATAGAAAACGTGCAATACTTAATAAAACATATTATTGGCTCCATTCAGAGTGAGATGGTGTAATCCAAAGGCTGCATATATATATGGACGTAGCAAACCCGCTAAAATAGGAAGTGAACATGGGGGCGATTCTGGCAAAAAAATTGTCACCCCTCTCCTTGTAATGGCTGCAGTGAGCTCTGTTTTTTTATCTTAATATGGTTGTATATTAATGTTCTACATGATCCCGGTGTTTTTATTTCACTATTTTGTCCACAAATAACTGTCTATTCCTAATATCGACACCTTCCTAAAATAATCGCATAAGTCATTTTTTCAGGTTTTTCAGGAAACACAAAAAACTCCCCCCAAAATTGAAATTATGGCATTTTTTTGCCTAAGTAAAAAGTAGGCAAAAAGTGACTTAGGCGATTATTTTAGGAAGGTGATGATATAGAACTCTGCTCCAAATTCACTCTATAACTCTTATAACTAAAACTATAACTGCTGCAGCATGAGCTTCATTTGTGCTTCAAATATCTTACAAATATGCACTGTTTCTGAGTGGACTCGCCTCTCCACAGAACCAACCTCTTCAGATCAGCTGCTTGACTTCATGGAGAAAGACATGCTAACTGCCCTACTGTGGAACAATAAAATAAGAGATAAGCAGGTGGCTGACTCTTCACCAGAAAAGTTACATAGTGTATCTTTAAAAAAGAATAGTAACAACAACTTGAACATGGTCAAAAAGATTCTTCCATTGCACACAAGCTTCACAAACACTATCCCCACCACCATGTAAAAAGGGATCCAATAATTTACAGTACAACAAAAGGACTAAGAAAACTCTTTACGTGGAGTTAATTTGCAAAGTATCGGTTCCTGTTACTATGTTTCTTGCTCCAAAAGAAAACCTCACAGTGTCATATGCTGATGTCTGGGGGAGTACACACAGAGATGAAGAGCACGACATTAGACTTGCCACATTAACGGTTCTGGATGATCAATCATTTAACCTGAGACGGGCAGTGGCCATATATAACCGTGGACAAATGTCAATGTGGAGACTTGATCTGTCAATAAACTATTACTGTGTTTTCCTCCACCAGAAATTGGAGGATTTAATGTCCAATAGTGTCATGTGCAGGACTGCAGCAATGAGACAGGCATGACAAGTAAGAGATTCTACATCTTATTTGTGTGTCATTTTGTCCATCTGCCTGACAGAGCAAACCTATAGACGGCCACATTTGGTTTTTAAAAGTGTCACAGAAACGGTGCTAAAATGATTTGTGAAATGAGCAGAGGGAGCGCCTTGACAAATAAATTAAGTGAATGACTGACTTGCACCACTTATTGCAGGGTTATCCAAGCGTCAGCGCCACAGAACTTCATCCCCCACAATGCCGCGGGGCCATGTCAGATTTACAGTTATCCATGACAGCCCCTTATCAGGGATTTGGAGCACGACTTTGCAGCGTCATCTCAATATTGGCTGTCTCATTTTTATCCTTAGAGAAACCGTCGGGAGGTCATTGTTGCCAGATCACACATACGGAAATCTTCAATATAATGCACACACTTCCATGACGTGTGCTGTGGGGATCATTGGGCAGATAGTGAGTTGACAGCAGTGGCTTATGGGACACTACGCTACATTACGCCGACATCACAGCTGGTTCCACTCTTTAGGTCCATTCTATTTTTAACACGGGGCCAGCTCAGGTTGTGGAGGCAAGGTCTATTAAACTGATAACTAGAATGGAAACTACCGTATAACAGCAGTTGTGGGAAGACAAGGGGTTTTCTGGGAATTTGCAAAACATTACAAAGTTAGTTACAATTTGGACTAAAACAAAATTGGGTCAATATAATTCATGAGTTTAATGATGTATTTAACACAATTTAAAAATATTATATCTTTTGAATGGTGAACCAGCCTTAAAATGGCCCCATATAACAGGAACACACAGATCATTTCTATTGCTTCAACCAACATTATGTCGCACGCTAGTCTCTGATCAATACATTACTTGTACTGTGTATTGTATTTATTTATTGTGTATTTATTGTGGCTTACAGTTGTATGTAGAGTACTTCGGTCAGTTGTGGTTATTTTTAAATGTTCTTTGTTTTATCTTGAATACTCTTCTATTGCAGCAACATTTTTACTTGTTTTAAAAAGAGCTATAAATTCTTTTTACACAACAAATAAGTAAACACAATATGTATATTACAGCATGAATAACCCCTAGCTTAGTGTTATTTTGTCTTTTTGTAATGTAATGTAATGAGAATTAACATTATTATCAAATCTTTTTTTTTTGTACTTTGAACATGAGGGCAGCACAAGTTGTACAAGGAAGGCTCTGTTTACCACAGCAATAAACATAGTTGAAGTTGAAGAAAGGCAAATATGCCAAAAACAACACAGTGACTGCCTCTGTGCTTTAACAAATCATATTTACAAAAGCTGAACAGTAAAAGGTTGGAAGGAGCAAATTGAAATCCAGTAGTTTTCGCTGCTGAATGACCCCATTATTTACATTGTACCTATAATGTAGGTTCAATAAAAACCTTAGGGGCAATTGAATAAACTCTCCCGCACTCTACAAATTAAGTGAGGTGGTTTTTGTTGTGATGTTGGACTTAAGAGCAGCGTGCCTTGGTTCTCCACTGCAGCGCACTCATCCCTGCAGGCAGCGTTTAAAAGCCATTACTCCAGCTAACAGGCCAGTCAGCAGGCCATGGATGTGTTTAGTGATGTACTCGGCTTGGCGTACTCCACACAATCGGAAATGAAGAAAATGTGCACACGACGTCTTGAAGTGGTGCAAAGAAAATGAATGGTGAGCAGTGAGTCACAATTTGACTCTAAGGGGTGTGGAAGGATACAATTTGCACAGTGAAATATGCTGCATACTGCAAGATACTACGGCTACTATTACATTACTCATTTATTTAAAGGTACACTGTATAACATTTTGAGTGGAGGGTCTCCCGCTGGCTTGTCTCCATGGAAATACTAGTGCTTTGATTAGAATGTTTCACAGTTAAGACTAAACCTATCATAAGGGAGATAAGCAGGTTACAGCACTATGCTAGATCTTCATATTATTCAGGTATTCAGATCTGTGAAAAGTCGCCCTATTCATAGAAAGAATTATTGTATTTTGAGCCAAAGAAACACCCATAATTGTAATAATAAATTTTAATTAGATATACATATATATTGTTGCTAAACTGTATTCATTATATACTGCTGATTTTAAGAACCAGTGTAACACGTGCAGTATATTGATTATCACATGTATCACTATATTGTGCTAATACTGTGAGCTACAATATGTATCCAACCCATCCCAGCCCTGATAACTACTATTACCAGTAATAAATCCATCTCATCTTGAGTAGCTGCAAAAAACTCTATTAAGATGAAACATTTGAATATAGAATATGCTTGAAAAAGAAAGAAGTTGGAGCAGTGTTCATTACATCCGAATCAGATGTCCTCAGATGCTCACACTTGTATCCTCTTGTCTAGTGTGAAATGGGAGGGATGTGGGGGGATGTGGGTCGTAGACAAACAAGTAGGAACCATGGGGGAAACCCGTGATGATACACTACATGTGACCTTTGACCCAGGGAGAGCCAGTGCCTGTGTCCCAGAGCTGGAGTGATTAATGGGAGAGCCCTCAGGTAGAAGTGGAGCATGAAAGTGTGTTTTTAAGGGCGCTGCAGCTGCTAACAGAGGTAATGTAAAAAGCAGTGGTCCTAAATTATCCAATTAGCCCTGGATTTATGGCCTACTCAACAAGATTAGAGAAGCAATGATCGTTTTTGACCAAAGGCAAAATGTTTAATGTAACCGCTGTTTCCATTCATTCAGATGGCTGTAGCAACCTTGAGGAAATCCATTTTTCTATTATTTAAGACAAGACTTTAGTCATATTAAGACCACTATTGCAATGCATATCCTTACCCACCTCTTGTATATAAGTGGCACAAAATAAAATACATATTACAATGTATTTTGTAATATTATTTCTATATTTTATTATTACTTATTTTGAATTTAACCTTAACAATTATATTTTTCCTCTTTGTTATTATAATATATTATGATATGTGAGCTACTGTGTCCAAATAATTTCCCAGGTGAATAAATAGAGTTTGTCTAGGTCTAGATCAATATTTTTAGATTACACGTATACTGTATATATATATATTACAGAACAATACACATGAAAGGCTGAAATTGTGGCTTTTACTAGGAAAAAAAATATATGTTTATGTCAATAATAGTGTATGATTGCATATTAACAGTATTTGTTAAGTTTGATGCATGTAGTTGTAACAGCTCCACTCACGACTGAGGCTCTTTTGGGACAATTAAGTTTTATCACCAGTTATCAAAAGATCCGCCGCTCTGTCCGCAGCAACTGGCTATAATAATGTGCTAATGTCATGAAAACCTGAGGCCTACAAACATATTTATTTGCTAAATTAATCTTGGTATTAACAGCTTAAAATATGTAGCCTCAAGCATAGACGGCAGATGGTTAATTCATATACTTTGAACAATGTTCTCTGATTTCTTTGTTATTTTTTTCTAAATTACATTCAAAAATCGCCCTAGACAAATTATATCCAATTAAATCCAAAAAAGTTAATGAAACACAATTTATCCTCAAAAGTGTAATTACCGTCTCCAAACCTCATCAGATTTTTTCTCTGAGAATTAGTCATTTTTTTGCAATAGACAAATCCAACAGTTGATATTGAGGTAATGGTTCCTACAGATAGTTAATAAACTTCAATTGTGTTTCAAGTCTGCTGCAAATTGGTAATTGTGTTTGCACGCACTAAAGAGAGCCTGTCCGGTCTCATTACACTTCCCTTCTGTAGGTCTTATCAGTGGGACAGAGGGGGCTGGGACTGGCCCTCACGGTTCTGACTGGGCCAAGCTGGTTCAGAGATAGACACTATAGCAGGCTGATGGATGAGGCCTGACAGCTTGTCTCTGTCAAAGTCCCCCGGAGTAAATCTCACACAGTCAGCCAGGCCTTGGTCACTGCACTGCGAAAATACAACCGCCTCAAAGCATTCATTTCACAGCAGTCCACAGCAAACAATTTAGCAACTTAGAGTGCATATGGGCAGCATACGGATGGTGTGCGCTGTATAAACTGACCAGGCGGAACATTTGGACCACTGACAGTTGATGTGAAAAACTCTGTGTACTAGTATTGTTATGAGGCTGAATACTAGGCACATAGCAAGCATTTAATTCCCAAGGTTTAAGTGTGTGGGTGGGTATATAGAGTGTATATTAATTCAGGAGACTATGGTGCCCCCCCAGATTCTAAAATAACCTGGACTATGCATTAGCATAACAAAATTAAACTGTTGCTCATTACATTATCAGGCAATTATAAAATATGACTATTTCATCTTTGCACTGTTATTTTATTTCTATATTTTATTTTTCCTTACATATACATTTGTATAATTATGCGTTATCTGGCACAAGTGTCAAATTATTTCTCTTGTGGATCAAGTCTAAGTCTAAAAAAAACTACAGCTGTCAAAAATGAAATGACTGGATACTCCACAAATTACACAAATAAAAAATGTAATTATACAAATAAAATAATTTGTACCACCATAATCTTCCTAAAAACACATAGTCGGGACTGAAAAAAAAAAGGGGAAAAAAATAAATTAGTCAAATACGTACCGTATACGAAAATCATGTAAACATGAAGATAAGATATGACCTCAATTGGTTGAGGTTACGGTTTAGGTTATGCTAATACGATTTAGGTTAGGTTATGCTAATTATGGTTAAGGTTAGGATCAGTCTACAGGAAATTAAAGTAAGTCAGTGTAACCCAATGTGTGTGTATGTGTGAAGCAAGGGAAATGGGCAAGAGTTTAATTGTATGAAAATGTCATCATAAATCATTTTAATGAAAAGAACCAATGACTGATAAGAAACTCATGTGCTCATGGCCTTCTGTGTTTTCAGTGATTGTAAGGATATGATCTCAAACAAAATCCACAAACTCAAAAATACATATTTACCCTAAGACATTATAAAAGTTTCAGACCTATATACAGTACAGGTTTTGTTTCAGTCGCATGATTCAGTTTAGTTGTTCCCTTTTAACTGTATCCAGATATAAAGACCCATACTATATTGCTATTCAACAGTTTTGTCTCTACTGTGCAGTCCTACATTCTAGTGCAATTGCGATCCCATAGTGGCTGAATGGTCATTAAAAGCATGCATGGTGCAAAGGTGTGGCACAAACAATAAGGGAATAAGAGGCACATGCAGCTCCTATCTACACCTTTGGGAAACTCATTAATTCAGGTAACACAGACTCAGGCCGACTCCACATTGAATAATTATAGGATTTCAGAGAGCTACAACTCTAGGAATCCGGCACGGACACTTGGGGGTAGAAAATCAATTGAAGTGCAGCTTTATCCAGTGCCTCTTGAGGGCTAATCAAGTCCTCATAGCTGATCCGTTATCCATAGCTCCTCAAGGTTGAGAGATGAAACTCCCATGTATTTACCCAAACCTGCAAGAAATCACAAACTAGTCCCATGTGAAGCCGGCTGCACAAAATATACAAATCTTTCGCAGCACTTTCAACAATAACTGCTGAAAACATGGCTGGGTGCTCTGAGAGACGCGTCAGGAACGGTCATCTGAAGTTAATATAATGGCAGCCATGAGAGACCAACTGCTTCATCCCCTTCACCCCGAACACATGAAGACTAATGTCCCAAACCTTTGACCCAGAAACAATCACCCACCCGAGGCCCTATCCCGCAATTAATCATCTTTACCGCTGCATTTTGTGCCCGGTGCCGACACTTCACATATATCCACTTCAATTTGTCAAAAGCTAATACTGCAGCAACAGAACAGGGCACTATAGAAGTATGGGGGAAAGCTTCACAATCTGTTTAGATGCGTAACAGCACAATAGTACTGCAATTCATTAGATTTTTCTTGTGCCTCTCAAAAGCTTTGACACTAATAAACAGGGCTTTCCTAATACATTTTTACAGAACAATTAGCATTAGCCACCTTTATTGACACATTTTTGGATGAATTCTGTGTATGCAACAAGTAATTACCATCAACAATGTTTATCAATGCAGACTTTACAAATGCAATCACTGTACATCCTAATTTGCAACCATTTTTTGAATCCCTTTATTATTCATGACAAAAGCTGTAAATTATGTCCAAATAAGAAGGTATAATTTTTGCTTCCTTCCATATTGCAATGTGCAGTTTTGTTTGTTCAGAAAGTCTGAAAAGTCTGAAAGTCTGAATATTGCATTTTGATTTACCAATGACATTCAACATGTCTAACCCTAACCTATAATATGTATCATGCGATGGTTCTGTTCTCACACCTCTGTTATAATGTTTCAGACAGACACAGGAGCCTCTCAAAGAGCCATTAAATAGCTTAACTGCCTGCTGACACTCCATCACCTTTGACCCCTTCGCTGGGCGGTAATATTGACTTCACTGCTATCAATATTTGAGTGAAGGACCCAGAGGAGTCACTTGATTGATCCGATGTGCTGTCCGAAGATCCGATCTATATGGAAATCCTCAGAAGACCAAAAACAGCGGCCACCTAGGTGTGATACAAGCAAGCAACAACATGGAGCCAATTCATAAGGACAAACAATGGCCCAAACACAAAACCACTCAATCAATAGGAAGATTGATGCAGCTACAGCAGATAATGTAACACAAGTCGGTGTCTCAGTGGATGTTTGTAAAGACAGCATGCTTGGTTATATAATTAATATCCCATGTTAGCAATGAATATCCTGAATACATTGTAATTATTATACTATTGATTTTAACCTTGTAGAATCAATGATATTTGACCAGCATTCATTTAAAGGGCCCACATTACACTATTTTCTGATCCGTTATAATGTTGTTTCCTCATCACAAACACACCTGGAGTAAAAATCTAATCTAAAAAAAAACTTTAAAAAAAATCAAAACACTCTGTACTTGCGGTGTCGTGTTGTAATACAGAAAGTGCTCCACTGTGTTTTTAAACTCCATACATCTTCACTAGAAACATTTTGGATTATTATCATTGGATGACTTCAGTCCTAGAATTGAAAATCTTTATTGAACAAATTGAACAAAAGGTAAAAGGTTAATCTGAAAACTACCGTTTCAGGAAGTCACAAGATGGAACAGAGCGTTTTGAGCTTTGGAGATGTAGACAGACTAATAATAAAGGATTACTCAATCTACTCCAGGTTTGTTTTTGAGGAGAATATTTTAACACAACTAAAAGCTCACCAGACCTTTAACAGTGCCTATGTTGTTTTGACTGTGTATGAGACAAGCTGAAAAAATAGTAGGTATAGTTTTCCATGTCTTGGCACAATTGCTAAGTGTCCCTGAACATCACGTCAGCAGTCTCCCCACATTACTCTTTCATAAGTTGTCCTCCTACTTTTTGAATCAGTTTGTTCCTTCAATACAAACGAGAAAGCGAAAGGTCAGATCTTAGGTCTTTAGATATCCCTACACACCGTGGTGGTTACACAATACACTGTGTGAGATAAGGCACAAATATCATGTAGTGATGAGAGGAGAGGGCACACACAGGCCGATGGTGGTCTGATCAACAAATGAATACTGCATTATTATATACTATATCACAATACTATACTATCTTGACTTATGTATTTGTATTTTATTATGTATTTGCCTTATGTTATGTATTTATTGCAATATAGCACACTTCAGAATGTGTTATTGTGACAGGTGTAATCGCCCTATATTTTCAGTGTGTGGCATGTTCTGTATGTATAAACATTTTGTAGATAATCACCATTAAGAACATATTATCTAGGTTTGTAAAGATTTGTGCTATGCCGGTTACATTATCCATGGGCATAGGGCAAAGAGAAGGATCAAAATCTACATTGCAGTTTGAAAGTTTGCACTACCAATTTTGAAAGGTAATCCTCATGAAATAAGAAAATATCCCCTTCACTGTATCTTATTACGGTATATAAATCCTGTACTTTAAAGCTCCACAAACATATTCTTAAAAGCATGGGATTTGTAGTATAGCTGTTCAGATCTTCACTGAATCTTGATTAAACGTGCAAACCTAATCAGTCAGAAAAAATGGACAATTGCTGATACTTTGCAAGCTACAAAATGACAGTAACTTCCACCACTTAACATGCAGTAGTGTGCGTGCCTGTGAGTTCCCATACCTGAGCCCCTCTTGGAGACCAACTTGACCTCCTTGGCACTCTTGGTCAGTGTGATGTAGAAGAGGATCAGCAGAGGGCTAGGAGGTCTCATCTTCCCCCCGCTCCTCAGGCCTACATCACACAAACACAGAAGAAGAAACAGAGAAAGAGGCAGTCAGAGGATCATGTACACACGCGCCACTATCACATCAGGATACAAGCTCACATCAAAACAGCCGCCTCCATTCCCCCTGGGGGGCTTTCCTTCTAATGATTTTTCTCTCATCATTGCTACAGAGACAGGTTATCGCAGCATGGATATATTTCATGAAAACTGTTCCCTGGGATGCTGACAAATCAATAAAGAAATAATTACATGTGTAAGAAACATCAGCTTCATTAGAAATCAGAAAGACCTTGAAGAAAATTTGAGATGAGCACCTGGTGATGGCATGACGCAGTCCACAGCTCTGTCCCTTAAGCACCAGTGTGCATCTATATCAAGTGTAATTGATGGAGGTGACTCACTCTGCAGAGCCCAACCTGCAAGAGTGAAGACACCATCCAACATGGACTGATTGTCTCTTAATAGCCAGCCCTTATTATAAAGCAGGATACAGTCAATGCAGCTCTACGTGAGGGGTGTGACTAATAGGTCCAATAAATTCAGGAGAAAATTTGAGCGCTTTCATTGTTTTATCTCACGTTCACCCACATCCATATACAGTACGCCAATTTTAAATACAGTCAAAGTACTAGCAGACATGGGTCTTCTTTTTTATATATTCTCAAGGGAGACTGGCATAAATTTTCAGAGAACAAAAAGAAAGCAGAAAAAGTAGTAGTAGTGTCATAAGACAAATTTATAAAACAAATAATGCTTTGGATTCATTTAGACCCTTTCAAGACACCCAACGTGCACACACCACCTTCATACTAGGCAACGTGGGTGAAGTGTCTTGCTTAAGGACACAACAACAGATGACATATTTACTCTAAACTGCAACAAACAAACTGGGATCTTTCTCGTCGCTAAAGCCAAATCAATTACCACTCACTTGAAGGTAGACAATTGACTGTAGCAACCCCAGAAGAGGCCATCCCAAAGCAGAGGCATTTAGTTATACCAGATGGAGGTAAAATTAGTGAATTCATCTGGTGAAGTAGAGAGCTGAGCACCTTGTCCTCTCTCACACGAGGCAGAGCCAGAGCCCGGTCAGTCACGAGCTGCTGCAGATTAGCATAGTTCATGAAAGGAGCCTCTCTTCAAGACCTGTTTACACCCCACTCACAAGGACCACCATTCTCTCCTCCTCCATCACTTCCCTGTGTTTTGGCGACAAACACCGGCACTGCCAATAACACTCTGGCAAACCCCAATGCTCAGAGATTGGCATGTCTTTGAGCCAGTTCATTTACGCAAAAATGCCTTTCAATAAGCTGGAAGAATCTACAAGTACATTTGAAATAGTTGGGACACTGTCAATGCAATTCTACATCCAACAGCTCAATCATTCAAATCAATCATATTAGGTTTTCAAGGGTTTCAAGTGAGATTTTACACATACAGTTGAGATACAAATGAAAGAAGTAGAACAAACATGTTAAGATGTTAAAAAAGAAGAAGAAGAAAAAGACAATTGATAAAATTGCAATTTTTTGGAAGATAATCAATATTCAAATTTTGTATATTATCTATAAATAAAATGTATACTGAAAAGGTATGGTTTATAAACATTATGCACATGACTTGAACCTCAACCAAGACATATGCAGGCATGTTTTAGCTAATTCCCACTCCTGCATTGTTAAAATAAAATTCGAGTTTTTCCTTGCCAAAGAAGG